>LDPL01000172.1:3462534-3638680 GCA_001305505.1 Neonectria ditissima
TTAGATTTTACCCTAAAATATATTAATAAGCTAGCTAGCTTTTAGTATACTTAGATTTTCTTAGATAAAGTCTTAATTAACTATAGTAATAGTAAAAGAAGGTACTAAACCTTTATAAAATATATAAGTCCTATACCCTATCTTTAAACTATAATTCTAACTATACCTAGGGTAAGAGACTTAAGAAAAAGAATATATAGCCTAAGAAGCCCTAAATAAGGTATTTATAGATGTTTTTTAGTACTTTTACCCTTAATTATACTATTAATTTAGTCTACTTAGCTAGGGACTCTAATTCTAAGTATAATAGTATTATAAGCTAGGTTATCTTAGCCTACCTTTAAGAATATCTTCTAGAAATTAGTAAGGAAGGAAGGGTCTTCTAATATAATAATAGATTTACCTTTATAGCCTATTTAGTCCAGAATTAGCTGTATAAATATATAAGCTCTTAAGGGATTAGGCTTATAGAATAGCCCTTATACTTACCTAATCTTAATCTGATTAAGAATCTATAGGTAATCCTAAAAGAAAGGATCTATAATAAGTACCTAGACCTTATAGAGCTTCTAAAGACTTTAGCTACAAAGGAATATTTAATTAAGTATATATAAGAGCTATAGAATAAGATTAAAGATAAGGTATTAGAAAATATACTAAAATTAATACCCTAATGAATATAGGCAGTTATTAATGCAAATAGGTAGTATACTAAATATTAATATATATTACTATAATCTCTAGGATCTAGGCTTTAAGGTCATTAAGGTTTAAAATTAATGTGATATTATTTGCATGCATAATGGCCGGTCAAAGAAGGTAGTGTGATCAAGGAAATTCGGGTGGATCTGGTGACTGTCGAAACTTTTGCACCCCTACTGTAGGTACCTGGGACGCTGTGGAGTGCTACACCATAGGGGCCTCAGCGCTGCTTGCACAGAGCTCTCTCCCTAGAGGTCCCGTCAGCCTAATGATGCACAACCTCCACTAAAGCAACGGGAGGTGCGGATGACTGCCCGGGTACTAGTAGGTACATACCTAGACACCTACGAATGCCATATATGGAGGATTCGGTACTTAGGTGCCGTCTTCGGCAGACACCACCAACCTCCCAGGCACCTGATCCACAGCACAACAGCGGCGATGCATCCTTGTACCCACGAGGTGTCCATGGCGCCTTATCCTTGTATTGGGCGCTTCACCGGTCAGTGCTTCACTGACGTTTCGTCTGGGCGACGTCTACTCTACGAAAACAAGCTCCTGTCATTTCCACTTGACATGGTTATGCCTCATTCTATGTGGGATGCGAGGAGTGGGGCGTGAGCAAACAGGCTCGGCCTCAATGTGCACATCTCCATTCAACCTTGTTGGTCCACTCACATGCAAACACACTTGCACAGTTGTTGCACTTTTATCTGGCAAGGCTCTGCTGAGGGTTGCACCTTTTCCAACAGAAACCACCACCCGTTTCCTCGCTCCTCCAAGGCACAATCAGTTGAACTCATTCAACCTTCTGGGGGTTGCAGAGAATGTGTTCCTCCTTCCCCTACTTCGGTGATACTTACCTCAAGAGCGGCCCGGTCGTTGCCTTTGATCCATCACGCCGCCAGCAAAAGCGAACACTTTCTACTTTTGTTAGCCATGGCGAGTCGATACCAATGAGCAGTCACTATGGCCACCCCTTAACCAACTCTCCGATTCATTACGAATACTTGTCAACAGTTTCCATTACTCTATCGCATTTCCAGGCCGAAGCTCATCAAGCCACGCTCGACTCACACCAATCATCAGCCGATGCTTGACTGCCAGACATGCTCCTGCTCACCTCTGGCTTGCTGTGTCTCACAATTGTACTTCGTCTAGACGCTTCAACAAAATGCCGTGCGTTGACATGATAAAATCGCCTTCACACCTTATTCAATGCACTTGGTTGTAGGTTGTCGGTAGTAAACACGTACTCATGCGAGATCCGGGGTGTCTTCGTTCCGAGACTCTTGCCGACGAATCTTCCCACGCAGAGTCATCTTCTCTAACCCCACCAATGCCCGCAGCTGCCCTGCCACTCCTGTCGCCGTAATATGAATTCGCAAAATGACCAATTTGGCAATTGCGATGTCTCAAAGTATGACATGGCCGGTGAGGAGAAATTGACAAAAGGCGTATCCGCCTATCCCTTTGACAGTCCTAAGGCAACACTTTGGCTTGGCGCCCCACATCCCCCTAGCTTTAGCTAAGGTACCTAGAGTAACGAAGACTCCAGCGGTAATAGCTGCAATGCTGCGCTATAGTGTAAGTAATGCGATGTAGCGTTGTGTAGATCGGGAATCTTGAGGACTTCTATTACCACCTAAAATAGGTGAAGGCAGAGGTACCTATTATTTGTATTGCTATCGTTAGCCTGTGCCCCTGTTACTAGCGTATGTGTTGCCTTAGGACTGTCAAAGGGATACTCCTGACATGCACTTGCTTCTGATTGACTGACCGCCTGCTTGCAAAGGGAGAAATTCGGGTTGGCTCGAGTTGGGTTGCCAGCGTGATCATGGACCAGATATATTTTTTTCATCTTTAGCTCAAATGCCAACTCCAGTCATAACCCAGAGGATCCCAGTTGGTGCTCCTCGCCCCCCTGGTATCCCTTTCGCGAGAGCTACCGAGGCCGCCTTCCCGGCTCATATTCCGAGCCCATGTCCCGTGCTAATCCTCATCATTGTCGTGTCTTGGCTTAGTTCTCCTCGGCGGCGGCAGCGGCCTTCTTGGCCCTGTTACCCCTCAACTTGACCTCGTGGTCGGGCTTGACGGGCCTCTGGGATCGGCGAATGGCGGAAGCACGCTCAACGGCAGCGGAGCGGAGGTCGCCACGGTAGCCGTTCTTGGCAGTCTGGTTGGCGACAGTGGCGTAGGTCCTAATTCAGGGTAGGCCATAGTCAGTGTCTGTACATTCCCGTCTCATCTGCCCCTTTTTCCGTAGAAAGACGGGTGATACCAAATATGTTCAACTAGGACAATATGCTCACTTTCGGCTGCTCTTGTTAAGGCTGGTCTCAACCTGGTTCTGAGCGGGCTTGTTGGAAGTACCGGCCTTCTTGCTGATGACGACAACACCACCCTTCTCACCGGGGGCAATACCAACAGCCTATCGATTCCCAATGTTTAGCTTCGAGTCTTTCGCGCGAACAAATGTCATGTAGACCGGCCGCGTACCTTCTCGTTGACAAAGCCGGCGTGCTGTTTGTTGACTGCGTTAGCAATGATTGCCTCTAATAAATTGATTCCGAGAGGATCTTTCGTCCGTACCTTGCGGCTGGCCTTGTTGGTCAGGTTGAGGGGGTCGCGGGAGAACTGGACGCCGCCGTTCTTCTTGCTCTTGGCGAAGAAGGAGTTGTTGGTTCCTGCGCATCGGGAAGACCTCGTCTTAGCACCACGATCCTCGCGCACGACGTAGCTCAAAACATTGGGGATCTTCTGGGGTCAGTAACTCACGGACGATCTCCCAGATGAGATCCTGGGAGATGTTGGGAAGCGCAGCGGAAGACATCGTGAATATTGGATTTCCTGGGGGGTGATTTCGCGACGCTGATGTTGAGGTTTCTTCAGAGCTGTCTCAACTGCCAATTTCAGGTGTCCAAATCTCCGTTGTGCGTTCGGCTAAGTCGAGCCCCACGCCTACAATCGATGCACGTGACTTTTACCTTTAGCTGCCCCTCCTCCAGTCACATATATCCATGCAGCCTTACAGTGGAACCAAGCCCACTCCAGGGATTTTTCGGAGGCGCTTGGGATTGCCGGAATAAAAGGTGAAAGATTTTTAGTTGCAGCGCAACTTTCACCCTCGAACAGCCAACCATACCGTTGGATCTCCAAGTCTCATATAGAGCTGGCCATCTCTTGCGTGAGCGTGAGCCAATGGCACCTGCCTGACGCTTTGTCGTTCAATCTTGCGATATCCCAAGTGTCAGCCAGCGCCAAATCGGGCTTTTAGGACCAGCAGCTTAACCCACCTCGAACCCCTCGAACCCCGCCATTGACGCAAAACGCCGAAACCGACGCAGTCTTGGACCCCGCAACCACAATGGCCGATCTCCGAATCCTCCTCATTGGCAATGGCGGCCGCGAGCACGCTCTTGCATGGAAGCTGAGCCAGTCTCCCCGAGTCCAGCAAATCTTTGCCGTCCCCGGCAACGGAGGCACAGCGTCTTGCTCCAAGGTAGTCAACGTCGGCTCCGTCAAGGCTGATGACTTCGCCGGCCTTGTCAAGTTTTCCGAAGACAACCAAATCAGCCTTGTCGTTCCCGGGCCTGAGGCGCCGCTCGTTGATGGCGTTGAGGGCTGGTTCAAGAAGGCCGGCATCCCCGTCTTCGGCCCGTCCAAGGAGGCTGCCCGCCTCGAGGGTAGCAAAACCTACTCCAAGGACTTCATGAAGAAGTACGACATCCCCACAGCCGCCTATGAAAACTTCTCCGACTTCGACAAGGCCGTCGCCTATGTTGATGGCATCAGCCACGACATCGTCATCAAGGCTACCGGTCTGGCTGCCGGCAAGGGTGTCATTCTGCCCCAGACCAAGGATGAGGCCAAGGCCGCTCTCAAGCAGATCATGGTGAATAAGGAGTTTGGCGATGCTGGCAGCGAGGTTGTCATCGAAGAGCTCCTCATTGGCGACGAGCTCAGTGTCCTCACATTCTGCGATGGCTACGCTATTCGATCCCTCCCGCTCGCCCAAGATCACAAGCGTATCTTCGACGGCGACTTGGGGCCCAATACCGGCGGCATGGGCTGCTATGCTCCCACCAACATTGCCACCAAGGAGCTGATCGAGCAGATCGACCGCGAGATCCTAGAACCTACAATCGCCGGCATGCGCCGGGAGCAGCAGCCCTTCCGTGGTGTTCTCTTCACCGGGCTCATGATCACCAGCGCTGGTCCCAAAGTGCTCGAGTACAATGTCCGCTTTGGGGACCCGGAGACACAGACTGTCCTTCCTCTCTTGTCTGCCGACACTGACTTGGCCGAGGTCATGCTCGCCTGCGCCAACGGATATCTCGACAACTGCAAGCTTACCATTGACAACAAGTTCAGTGCTACTGTTGTCCTTGCTTCGCCTGGATACCCCGGCTCCTATCCCAAGGGGCAGGATATGTCTGTCCAAACGCCCCCTGAGGGCTGCACCATTTTCCACGCCGGTACCACCCTTGATGGCGATGCATTAAAGACCTCCGGTGGCCGTGTGATTGCCATCAACGCTGTCGGAGACTCCCTCCGTGCTGCCGTTGATGCCGCCTATGCCGCTCTTGATGCCAAGGTCATTTCCTTCGAGGGCGCTTTTTACCGAAAGGACATTGCTCACCGGGCCTTCCGAGACGCCAAGAAGGCGAGCATGACCTACGCGCAGGCTGGCGTGGACATCAAGGCTGGTAATGACTTTGTTGACAAGATCAAGAAGGCTGTTGCTAGCACCAAGCGAGCTGGCGCCGATGCTGAGATTGGCGGTTTTGGTGGCGAGGTCGACCTCTCCAAGTGTGGTTTCCCCAATGCTCCCATTATGGTTGGCGCCATTGATGGTGTTGGCACCAAGCTTATGATTGCGCAATCCATGAACAAGCATGATACCGTCGGGATCGATTTGGTTGCCATGAACGTCAACGACTTGATCGTACAGGGTGCCACTCCCCTCATGTTCCTCGACTACTACGGCTGCAGCAAGCTTGAGCTTTCCACCGCTGCCGCCTTCGTCGAGGGTGTCGCTGATGGCTGCCGTCAGGCCGGATGTGCCCTTGTTGGCGGCGAGACGGCTGAAATGCCTGGCATGTACCAGAAGGATGACTACGATGCCGCCGGCTGTGCCGTTGGAACCGTCACCAACGCTGGCCGCCTCCCCCGCCTCAACGACATGGTCGAAGGTGATGTACTCCTGGGCCTCGGCTCAGCGGGCGTCCACTCCAACGGCTTCTCCCTTGTCCGCCGTATCGTCCAAAGCGCCGGCCTCAGCTACTCCGCTCCGGCTCCCTGGGATCATTCCCTTACAATTGGCGAGTCCCTCCTCACCCCGACTCGCATCTACGTCAAAAGCCTGCTCCCTGTTCTAGGCAAAGTCAAGGGCCTCGCTCACATCACCGGCGGCGGCATCCTCGAGAACGTGCCTCGCATGCTGCCCGAGGCCCTCGCCGCCGAGATTGAGTTTGGCTCCTGGGAGATCCCGCCTGTCTTCAAGTGGCTGAAGACAGCCGGCAACGTTGCCCCCTCGGAGATGTGCCGTACCTTCAACTCGGGCATCGGCATGGTCGTCGCTGTCGACGCCGCCCAGGCCAGTGCTGTGGCTGAGACCCTCTCAGCCGGCGGCGAGAAGGTCTATACCATCGGTCGTCTGGCCCGCAGGGACCAGGGCGAGGCGTGCTTGATTCAGAACGTGGACTCGTGGAGCTCGGAGGCGGGGCTGTCCGTGAAGCGAAAGGCGGATTTGGCGTCGTGATTAGAAAATGTGCTTTGTCTAAAATTGTCCGCAGGAGCTTGGTGGGCAAGCTATTGAGTAGAAAACTCTAGCGTAGGGGGAAAAAAAACCTGACCAGAATGCCATTATGAAGAGATTTACGCGTAAGTTCAGTAGTCAGCTAACGATATGGAAAACATATAGGTAATTTCACCGATTTTTCTAGGATTCTGAGGTATGATAAGCTGAAAAAGGAAACTACATAATAAAAATGAATATTTAAAAGACGAGATTTATATACCCCTAATCTCACATGAGCTTACTTAGGAGGGCACGCTCCGCTATGAAAATCGCAACTCCTAACCCCTCATATGGAATGGCAAGAGTAGAAACGTAGGAAGTTGAAGTGGATGGTCAACGTATTTCAGTCTCCACTTGCGTCTCGAGCATTTCCACGACAGCTCCAGTTTGGTGCTTATTCTGGGGTCAAGTCCGCGGTTGTGTCTTCGTGTCAACTACAAGACGCTATCATGATAGCAATGTGGGAGATTACTTTGGCCTTGATCATTTGATGACGACCAACTCAGTACAGATTCACTTTGCAATGCAGTAAATGGTGCTTGTAAGTTTCTACTTGCGTTTCCGGCCCAATGAATATACGTCGTTGGGGACCTGGCTCGTATTATTTCATTTGAGGAGGGCCGAACGTTCGTTTCCAGTATTGATTTCGAGTTTCTTGCTTTCTCACTTACGGTTGGAGTACCTTGTAGCGATTGTTTTACTATGGTATCCCTCGCGTGTTTCCAGCGAGAATCCAAGCAGAGGACTCAAGAGCGACATCAGTAGCTGCAAAATGCACTGTCAGGGCCGCCGCCAAAAGCTACTGCAGAGATAGAAACCCGCAGCTTGATATCAGGCACAAACGTATAAAGCTTCAAGAGTTTACGGAAGAGAAGAGTACCGATGATGAGCTGATGAGGTATTTATATGCGTACTTGGTTTAAGGATTTGCTTGAAGATGTTAAGATACCCAGATAAATGAATACTTAGCCGATGTACTGCTATATCGTTGGGAAAGAACAGGCTCGAAACGTTGACTGGGTATATCCACGCCAGCACTCCAACCGGCCCTGGTCCTACTTGCACTTGGGATTTCTCGCACGACTCGTGCCAATGACCTGCAGGATGTTGCCTCATAATCCCGGGTTAGAATCAATGGTAAGTAGGGATAACCACAATCAAGGACTAGGGGGATTTGAACACCCTTAAGGATTGCGCTGGTTGATGACTGAAGGACTGTTTTATCACACGTTCCGGACATATGCCTTGGATGTAGAGCAGTTTCTGCGCGAGTGAGGTGAATATGGGGAAAGGGAGTCGAAACAATTCCCGGCGATATAATCTCAATCTTCTGCACAGCTGAGCACATACGACCATAGCTCTTAGAAAATACGGGATCCCGTCCGCTCTCCCCTAGTCAAACTGAGAAGCGGCAAATTAGTACTCGGGTCGGTGACGACCGGGGAATCCTTGCTGTTGTATGTTTTTTTGCTGTCACTCGCATTTTTGTTACCGAGTGGCTTCATTTTTCCCTCTATAGGTTGTCTCCTGGACAAAATGAGCACATACGACCATACCCACTAGAAAATACGGGATCCCGTCCGCTCTCCCCTAGTCAAACTGGTGAGGGGCGAACTAGTACTCGGGTCGGTGACGACCGGGGAATCCTCACTGTTGTATGTAATCTTCTTTTTTGTCGCCATTTCCTAGAATTTTCCTCATCAAGTTTGCTGTGTCTGGCATCGTGGTATCGCAAAACCTCGAAGTCTTAAGCTGAGGATTGGCGGCTCATTAGAAGCGCAGCGTTGTCACACCCCACTCAAATGCAAGCTCCAACTCTAACCTCCTCTATCCTTAAAAACACTGAGTCTATTTTGAAAGAAAGAAAACCACCTCAGACTGTTCGATTCTTGTAAAGCGTAGTAGCAAGATTCAGGGGCTGAACCATGGTGTCAACAGTGCCTGACTATAGTGGCAATCAAGCCCATAGGTCTTTGCCCGAAGCCGTATAAACTTCTCCCAAAGCCCAAGAATCGTTGCTGTATCTAGGTAAGGGCAGATTTTAACAGTCGTTCTATTAATAATCCACATGGGAACCAGAAGTCATGGCTTATTGGCAAGGGTACGGTTTGTGACACCTGGTGGCGCTCCCCGTAGCCATAACCTTGCTTTGTTGCGTTATAAACCTGGTTAAAAGAACCCTCCCATTGGAATACTATTGAGGTCGACGATGATCGTAACCTGAGGACCGTGTCCAGTGTTTTGGTCTGTGGCATGAATCAAATTCATTGTGATATCAGATGTGGTTCGTGCCAAACAGTCGATGTGGTTTCAAACAGCTTTTTCTATCTCTCCTTGCCGATTCTTGGTGCTGGCATAGTTAGGGATTGTGTTCCACTCATTGATGGAAGCAGCGTTACTCTTCGAAGTTTGGTTGACCGGCGTCATTCATGAAATTGCTGTGGCTTTCACTTGTTGGCACAAGCCGGTCCTCAACTTGGCGAGCTACATTTCATGGTAGGTGTGCAAGTTCCAGATTCTCGGCCATGAGGGTAAAGAGTAGATACAGGCATTCGTCGAGTTCCATGGTGCTTGGGGGGGGGTCGGCAGTGATGGCGTTTATCGGACTCAGGGTTTCGATGTCGATTCGCTCACTGAATGACCATAAAAAGACGTCACGTTGCGTCTGGGGCACAGAGCTTCTGTGGGCATAGACTTCTTTTCTTCTGCCGCAAAATTTGTACACGGGTCTATTGCCGACTCCCGAAAATCACTTGGACGAATTCTCCTTTTCTGCCTTCAACCGGTCCTCTTTGTCCCACTCAATCAACTGTTTAGACGAGCTATCACAGGTGCCCTCTCGTCAGCATTGCCACTAGAGACATCGGATGTAGGGGACGGGGAGGGTGCAAAGAGGAGGAAGACGTACTATCGGCTAGGATGCCATTGCCCGGGCTCGGGTTTCCGGGCCCAGGTCTCGCGCCCGGCGCTGAAGTTCCACGTCACGGCCACGATGCTGAGCATGACGGCACCCGCGATAAAGGTGTTGGCGCGCCAGTTGGTAGGCTGCGCATACCAACCACCAGCCGGTGACCAGACATGCTTGGGGTAACTTTTCTCGGGGAGTATCGGTTAGGATTCGTCGGTATCGGTGGGAGGGAGCATAGCCCGTCGTGGGAATCGGAGCTGACTTACGGGACTTTTGCGCCGCCACCCTGAGTCAATTGTTAGCGCATCTTCAGGGCTCTGCACACGGATTTAGCTCACCATCTTGATTGACTGTCAGTGGACGTTTGGAGAGTGTTCGGGGAGCACAATGGCGTCGTTGGAGGTGCGTCGTCGGCCGGACCACTCAAGAAGTTGAGGTTGCAAAGCAATCCACCCGGCCCGCCCAGGCGGAAACGGAAGCGGACCGAGGTTGATCCGCGAACTTTAGCTCCGCTCCGGCTCAACTCCACCAGTCCGCAGGGCTCACACGACTCGGACGCATTGAATGCAGAACTTTTTTCCGTGACGGGTACGAACAAGTCGATGCCACGCCCCATCCTCGACGCCCTGCGACAACGCCCCGACTCCTGATCCCCCGCGCGCCGTCCGACACGACTTCCGCCTCGATGAAGCGGGTTCGCCTGCAACGATGGGGCGGCCAATTGGTCCAGGCCCGTTCGGGAGCCGCCGCAGCTACGTCCAAGTCCACGGCTACGGCCACCGCAACAACGGCGACGACGACAAGACAGCCCTTCTTTGTCTCGAGCTTGCACCGTCGTCATGCCTCCTCCTCCTCCACCGCCGCCGCAGCTCACCACCTCGTCAATGACCTCTCCACCGAGGCCCCGCGCCCGCCTCTCCCCTCTCCCCCGCCTCAAAGGGCTGCCGAATCCGCCAAGCTTGCCGCCCTCCACGCCCGCTTGTCCCTCTCCAACAAGATCCCCTTGGAGACACTTGCTCGCGCCCTCGTCGTTCCGTCCGCCGACGTCAATGCCAGCTTCAACAACTCCAACCTTGCTTTTCTCGGAAGCACCTTCATCAACTACCACGTCCTTGAGTACCTCGCCGTCAAGTGGCCACGCCTACCCATGACCATCCTCTACGAGGCCCTGCGCGCCTACGCCGGCAAAGAGTCGCTACACCAAATAGCCCGTCGATGGGGTGTGGAGGCCGCGGCCGCTCCCGGTGAGGAGGTAGATCCCGGACTGTTACAATGGAAGCCGGAGGCATCGGGCCTGCAAACACGCTGGGGTTATGTGCGTGCCGAGGCGGCCCACGCCGCGCAGTTTGAGGCCCGCCGAGGTATCAGTAGTCGTGTGGTCATGGACGACGAGTTTGGCGACACTCTGCAAGCGCCCAAGACCGGCCCCGAGGCCAACAAATACTACCAGGACGAGGCCTACAGCTCCTTCGTCCAGGCCGTAGTTGGCTCCATTTACACCCACTGCGGCCGCGAGGCCACCCGCGACTTCATCCAGTCCCACATCCTCTCCCGCCAGATCGATCTCTCCTCCATGTTCCAGTTCCAGCTCCCCACCCGCGAGCTTGCAATGCTCTGCGCCCGTGAAGGGTTCTCCTCCCCCATTGCCCGCCTCGAGAGCGAGACGGGTCGTTTATCCCGCACCCCCGTCTTTATCGTCGGCATTTACAGTGGCCAGGAGAAGCTCGGCGAGGGCTCTGGTCCCAACCTCAACATCGCTCGATGGAAGGCCTCGATGAACGCCCTCAAGGCCTGGTACATGTACAGCCCCGGCAACAAGGTCCGAGTGCCTAGCGACATGTTTGAAGAGGGTGCCAAGCCCTGGAAGGCTCCCCATATCGACATCGGCGAGATCATCTAAGCGAGATGTGTAGCAGTCTTCATCGAAACGAGGGTGATGTTGGTGATGCCAGGTTAAGGGTTGAAGGCATCGGCCGCGTGTGGATAATGAGAAAGCACCACTTTGCCATGGCCAGGCAGTGTATAAAATACAATACATGGAGCAAGGGGTCCCGAAAGGATCCGGTTGGGAAAGTCACTGTAAGATACAAATGTAGAACAATGACAAACTCCAAGACATGACGAGTCAGAATCAACGATTTACATTACACTCTTCTAACATGATCCATGGGTATATCTATTGCAGGTTCTATATTCAACTGAAGTGGTCACCCTCTCCTAGTCGCACGCCCTCGCCCCTCCTGATCAAGGCGCGATATCTCTCTTGGCTTTTTGTTCGTTCGGTGGCCTCGCGGAACCTCTTCTTGCGCTCGTAGATGGCGCGGACAGTTGACCTGATTTGGTCTTTGCCCTCGTCGTAATTTGCGCGGGCGAGCTGAACAACCTTGTCGATCTGCTCGGGGGTGTAGATAAAATTCCAGGTGCTGAGATAGTCCGAAGTACCAGGTGAAACACCGGGCACCTTGTCGTTGGTGAGCAAAGGAAGATAGACGACGGCGATGCCGGCGTCAGGTTCCATTAGCCTCCAAGACTCAGGCCCGAGGATGGCTTTGGATCGCGGAGACTCGGCGCTGCGTTCCTGGTTGGTCCCAACCCAGACGGTGCAGTAGCCCAAATCTCCCGAATCTTCCTCCCCAGGCTCGTACTTTGACTCCTTGCCGTCAGACTTGGAAGGCTTGCCGCTTTCATGTGCTTCCCTGCGTAGCTCCTTTTGGTTGTCTTTAGCATCCTGAAGTTTAGCCTCGGCCTCACGAGCAGACTTGGCTTGCGCCTCCTCGAGCTTCTTCGCCGTCTGCGCGGGACTGTCTCCAGGCTTGGGCCACCCAATGCCAACCGGCCAACCTTTGATACCGCGCTGCCGGCAATAACCGTCCGTTACCGACAGCCAGTTGTCTGTCTTGATGTCTGCCGACGCATCGAAGGCGATGACGACGTCGACATCACGCCCAGGCCGGAGCAAGGGGTAAATGGGCAAGTTGTTTGACATTCCCGCATCCATAAGTTGGATATACTCGTTCTCGTAAACGCTGTCGGGGGCGGTATCGGGCAACTGACCGTGCATCCCATAGGCAAAATTGGGGATCTTCGCCGGGTCAATGGGGTGAACCTTGCTCAGGTCGTCGTCGCGTGTGGAGATGAGATCGTCAACGGCTCCAAATCCAACTAGACTCTTCACGACAGGCTTGACCTCCCGGTAGTAGTGGCTCAGCGTAGCACAGAAGGCGCTGCCGAAAATGCCCATGAGAAGGGGTAGTCGAATTTCAGGGAGATGGAATCCATATTCAGGAGGAACGTCTTTACCATTGTTGAACTTTCGGCCAAGGGCCCAGGTGGGAATACCAGCCCCAAACTCCTCACAGAAAAACTCGTATGGAGTGATTTCAAACCACTGAAACCAAGCCTCGTTCTTCGCTTTCTCCTTGGCCTTTTCAACTCCAAAAATGCCCGCTTGAGCTTCTGCCTCGGTCAAGTCAGGAATCTCATGGCGTACAGCAGTGTAAATCGGCATTGGGAGTTGGCCGTATTGGATATACTCTCGCTGATTCGAGAGCTTGAAGTCCCGTCCATCGACTCCTAGATCACCTCGAGGGATCAAATATCTGGCAGCCAACAGCACTCCGTACACGTCAACCAAGCCAAAATCAGCGTTGGGGTCGCCCTTGAGCTTCTCCACGATGCCACTGAGAAGGTACTTATTAGTTGGCATCGAGACCAGAGATTGAAAGGCGTCAGGAGGGTAGGCGATGTGGGTCGAGGCTCGGGACTTGAGATGCTCAAGCAGATTATGGATGCTCCCGTTGTTGAATGATGTGAGGTTGAGTGCCTGAAGCCAACAAGAACCGCTGACTCCCGAGGTGTACGTCACGCAGTCAAACAAGCCATCCTCCTCAGTCGCAAGAATTGATCCGGTACCCGCAACGAGTGCTCGGAGACCGCCTCCAGATCCACACATGGCGATGGTTGGCACATCGTCAGGATGCACATCCTCTTCCTTGAGTCCTAGATATTTTGCCAAGGCCACTTTTGCAACTCTGCGACGACGAGCTAGATAAATTTGTTCGTCGTCACAGAGATCGGAGGATACACGGACTTTGGCGGAGTAGCGGATCTCGGGATGAATGAGCGGATCGTGAGCCTCGGTCCATATCTCATCGGCTAGAGAGCCCGGGGACATGGAAAGTTCCCGTTGTAGCTTCCTCATGTATCCGGGAAGCATCTTGGACCATTCGGGGGCAATGAAGTCCACGAGCTTGTCGGGTATGGCAGGCCATTCGAAATCATTGAGTGAAGTGAAGGACTCGAAGCGACGAGCGAAATTGTTCCAGGCGGTTTGGTCGTCCTGCTGAGAGCCGGTGGCATCCTGGCTTTTGGAAGAGTTTTGGAGCTGTTGGCGGCCACTTCTCTTAGTAGAGAGCTGCGCGAAGTCGTCAGAAGGATAGAGCCACCAGATGAGGAGTCCGCCGGTGATTACAGCAGCGGGCAACGGCGAGCGTTGTTTGGATGTCTTGGCATCTGACTTTGGGGTGCTGGAGAAGAGGGTGCGATGTGGCTGAGCCGGCAATCGAGTGAAGCAGGCCGATCGAGATGTGGCTGTTCTCGCGGTGATCCTCGCAAGGCTCCCAATGGAGCCGCGGTGATACCTCATCGTGGAAAAGAAGTTTGCAGTGAGCCTTATTTATGGTTCATCCTGGCGCAAAGCCACAACTTTTCCGCGATTATTGAGGGCTTGAGGGTCTCCGCCGTTGAATTGGAGAGAATGGCCCCAATTTCATGGCAGCAAGACGAGATCGAGAATAACAGCCTTTAGAGATCCAATCCGGGGTGTCCGGTGGATGAGAGAGCATAGAAATTGAGCAGTTGTGCAGTCACTGAGACATGAGGCTGAAGAAAATGTTGGAGGTACGAATACGGTTTTAGTGGTTTCCTCAACGAGGCGTAGTGTTGATGTCATTTTAGCTGCACGCCAGTAAAACTTGGAAGGGGGAAGGAAAACAGGACTAAGAAAAGTGGTGTTAGGGAGTACATTACCTTGTACTCGGGCATTGACGCTACCTGGGTACTGCCGAACAGATCCACCTTGGCCTGCGGTACGCACTCCTAAATGACCTCGGGTCATCAAAGAGGTTTGGCATGCAGAGTTGAAAGATGGATTGGAACCGCAATTGGGGATGCAATAGCATACTACCTTGCCATATTTATCCATACTGCCTTGGCGTTTCTAGTGGCAGGATCAACTGCGTTCAGGCCGAATTATTTCAGGTTCTGCTCCTACTTACCAGATACCTACCTACCTACGTAGTGGTGTGGTGTAAGCCCATCGATCACATGGAAGCTTGCTTATAATTCAGTGCCTCGATGCCAATCCTTGTTCCTTTCAGTGCGCTCTTCGCGGTTTCAGTTCACCAATGGCCCTAAAGCCAAAGCTCCAGCACCTCCCCAGGCGCCGATTGCCCGCATCACAGGCTGGATTCGCTGGAGCCCTTCTGGGTTCAGCACTAAGGCGGCAGCAGAGTGGGGCTGACCACAGCGCGCCGTGGGCAAGTGGGGGAGGCAGCATGCGGCAGCAACGCGCCATATGCGGCGGGCGGTGAAATCGCAGCTAGTGAGCGACCTAGATTTTCGACGCTTTTTTTTCTTCCTGCGCCGGCAGAATCTTTCGCGCTTCGCCTTCGTTCTTCAGCCTCAATTGTCCTCTCTAGGTACTCCTACGATTTCCCAAGTACCTGTGACTCTGAATCATTCGCGCTTTGACACTCAAGGTAAGAATTCCTGGCATTAGGCGCGCGCGGCTCTCTGCCTTCGCCGGTGACTCTTACTCTCTACCCCGCCACCTTCATTTTGTCGCGACCTTTGCTCACCTTGCCCACCCGTCCAGAGTTGCATCCTTCCCAACACAATTCATAGCCCTTGATCCCCGCGGATCTGGATCGCTAGTGTGTCGCTTCTTGTCTTGAATCGCATTACCCCCGCAAACTATCGAAATGAGCGAGGTCGAGGCTCCTACCAAGCCCGTTGAGGCTGTCCCTGTGGAGGAGAAGCACGTCGAGGAGAAGCCTGTCGAGCAGACTGAAGAGAAGGCCGAGGTCAAGACCGAGGACAACGCCGAGGTCAAGATCGAGGAAAAGACCGAGGATAAGCCTGAAGACAAGGCCGCGGACAAGACTGACTCCGCCGAAAAGCCCGACGAGAAGAGCCAACCCAAGCTCCTCAAGACCACCGCCAAGATTGACTATGAGAACCACCGCAACAACCGCAAGTTCGATCCCACCAGCCGCGATGTGACGGATGACCCCGTTGCCATTCGTAAACAGGTAGCGATCCACCGACCTATGGCTCACTGATGGATCCCATGCTGACGCTTCATAGGTCGAGTTCTACTTCGGCGACTGGAACCTCCCCCAGGACAAATTCATGTGGGAGTCATCGGGCGGCTCCGAGAACAAGCCCATGAAGATTAAGACCATCCACTCCTTCAAGCGTATGCGAACCTTCCAGCCTTACTCCGCCGTTCTCGCTGCTCTGAAGGACAGCACTTTCCTCGAGGTGTCGGGCGAGGAGGGCGAGGAGGAAATCAAGCGCAAGGTGCCCTACAAGCCAGCGCCCGCTGGAAAGGCCAAGGCCGATGCTGCCACCGTTTACGTCAAGGGCTTTGGCGACGAGACTCCCAACACACAGTTCGACCTCGAGACATTCTTCGCCCAGTTCGGCGAAGTCAAGGGCCTCAAGCTCCGTCGCACTAACGAGAATCTCTTCAAGGGATCCGTATTTGTTACCTTTATTGACGAGGAGACCTCTGCCAAGTTCCTTACACTCGACCCTGCCCCCAAGTGGAAGGATCACGAGCTGAAGATCATGACCAAGAAGGCCTACTGCGAGGAGAAGAGCGATCTTATCCGACAGGGTAAGCTCGAGCCTAACTCCAGCAACCCAAAGAAGTTCTACGAGGGCAAGGATGGTAACTCCCGCGGCCGCGGTCGTGGCGGTAACCGAGGTGCCCGTGACGGCGACTCCGATGACTGGAAGAAGCGACGTGATCACGACCAGAAGAACGGCTTCAGAGGCGGACGAGGCGGCCGTGGCGGCCGTGGCGGCCGTGGCCGTGGCCGAGGGGGCCGCGGCCGAGGTGGTCGTGACGGAGGCCGTGATCGCGATGGTCCTCGTGACCGCAACGCGGAGCGTAAGGAGAATGAGACTAAGCACACAAGCAACGAGTAAGCAATGCCGCCCTCAATATTCCCTACATCTGCTAACATCGTCGCAGTACCATGCCTCGCATCCAGTCCACCGCTGATACCGAGTCTAAGAACAACGGCAAGCGTTCTCGGGAAGAGGACCACTCCACTGGCGAGCCCGCTGCCAAGAAGGTCGACGTTAAGCAGGAATAGACGGCTTGGGGAAGGCAGAGCTGTCTTAGGAGACATCGAACAAGCGAAAAGAGCACGCACGGGGATGGATCACTCTTATACCACACACACACACACACACAAAGAAGAAACAAACGGGAGAGGTTAAAGGACCCGGCCAGGACAAGGGATCATCCATTGCATTGATATTGTTGGGGGTTTCACGGAGAACGGAGGAAGTGCTTCACTCTATGGTAGCGTCGTTACTCACGGGTGCAAAGGTCGCTGCTAGCATAAAACAAACACAAGACCATTAAATATTCAAAGGCTAGCTTGGGCATGTCTGAGCATGTACTTCAATCAAACCTTGTAGTCTAGCTTTCCGTCCCCAATGACCTTCCAGAACTCCTCGACAATTTCCTTCTGGCCGCTCGGGGCGCCGCGCACGGCGAGGTAGACGCGGGCCTCGAGTTCCGGGTCCCAGTCGCCGGGGTTGCCGTGGACCATGCGACCGCCGGCCTCCTCCAGCAGGCACCAGCCGGCGCAAACATCCCAGGCCCAGCAGCCGCCCTCCCAGTACAGGTCGACCTGGCCGGCGGCGACGGCGGCGATGTTGAGGGCGGCGGAGCCGAGCGAGCGCAGCGAGTGGACCATGGAGCCGCCCGTCCCGCGGCTTCCGGCCAGGCGGCGGAAGACGTCGACCTTGAGGTCGAAGTTGGGCCCGTCGCGCGTGGAGCCCCACTCGACGGCGACGAGGGCGGTGCCGAGCCCGTCGAGCGGCCGCGGCGACTTGGCCAGCGGGAGGCGCTGGGGCTCGGCGCCGCGGCCGCGCGTCAGGTAGGCGCCGTGGCCGCGGATGGCCGTGTACAGCAGGTCCTGCCAGGGGTTGTAGATGACGCCGACGGCCGGGCGGCGGTCGATGGCGAGGCCGAGCGAGATGCAGGCCGACGGGAAGGAGTGGACGAAGTTGGTGGTGCCGTCGATGGGGTCAACGACGAAGGTGGGCTCGACGCCGATCTTCATGCCAGGCTGATACGTCTCCTCGCCCATGAAGGCGATGTCGGGGAAGGCGGCGGACAGCCGGGCCGAGACCATCTTCTCGACGCCCTTGTCGGTCTCGGTGACGATGTCGACGGCTTCAAGGGGCTCATGTTAGCCGGATGGACTCGACAGGCACGCGGGAGGTCGTACAGTTGAGCTTGGTGTCGGTGTCGATATCGGCCGGGTTGGCGGCGAGGATCATGATACCGGCCTCGTAGGCGACGGAGACCATCTCATCGTGGACGGCCTTGAGGTCGAGGCCTGCCATTGTTGAGTGGGCGAGGCTGCTGGACGGGATTTCAGGGGGGAGAGGCTGTAGGCCGAACGGGAGATTCTACAAAAGAAATTCCAAACCCAGTTCCTGTTGAATTGGCTGGTCGTATGTTCAAATAGCACCTTGGCGGTGATGATGGCGATGGTGGAGGAGAGATTTATGGAGGGGCAGAATACCGTGCCCCCCTCCGCGTTTGGCGGGGCAGTTTGGCCTGAAGGGCTCCATGCTGACGTTAGGGAGGGGCCGGGTGGACCGGGGTCCGAACAGCTCCGTCCGGAGATCCGCCTCGACAGAAACAAAGGGCAGCGGCACGTCTCTGCCTTGCTAGAACCCGTGTGTGAGAATCTGCAGTCTTTCCTCCCATTATTAGCCATGGCCGACACGCCTTGGCTTGTTCCGTTTCGCGGTGCGCCTGAACCAACCGTCCCTTGCAAGGATATTGAAGTAATCATTCAAATCTCATACGGACCCTCCCGGTCCTTCATCAAACGCCGTCGATTCGACATCCATCCATGGGTACCTTACCTATGCCTGGTCCCGACAAGATACACGTGTCCAGTCAGGCTGCAAGAAAAAAAGAAAAAGAAACATAGGCCACGGTATACAGCAGAGACCCACCCAGTAAGTTCAAGACCAGAACGGTCATTCTCGAGCCCACACATCGCCCAGATAGCAAAAGAAGCAGTGAGAGAGAATCGTGCCGAAAATGACAGGGTCCTGCCCACAAAGGTTTTTTGTCTCGTCCCCCTAGCCCCAAGATCGACCCATCCTCAATGTGCAGTGCACGAACAATCTTCGTCTAGGTGATTGCCGTCAGAGGATGACGACACCGTACCACCAAAGCTTCCGTCCAGCTCAAAGCACTTTACACGTTCTCCCTAAACACCGATCTCCGCTCCGTCGGGCTGCTGCCCGCGCTGTCTGGTTCGCCGTGGCCTTTGTGTTTCGTCACGCCTGTGTCAATGGGTCGTGGGCTCACGCCACGTAGGCTCATCGCCGAATCGTCATCAAAGGGATTCCTTCCACCGGGTCCGGATCCTGGGCTCCGGCTTGCCCTTCGTCCTCGATCCTCCTCCTCCTCGCCACCCAAGCCACGGGCTCCGCTGCCCGGCGCGGCGACGTTCATCCTGTAGCTGCTGCCGTGCTCGTTGCCCCGACCGTCGCGGCCGCCGCCGATTTCCTCTTCGTGGTAACCGTAGGCATCGGCCTCGTGGCCAACCTGGGTGTCCCAGGCGTCGTCGGGATCAAGGGGGCCGAAACCCCGACGTCCGCGGGCGCCGTCGCCTAGGTCCTGCTCATAGGCGCCGGCGGCGGAGCGATTGTTGCGGTTCTTGAACTTGCGAATCTGGTCGTTGAACCAGCCGACGACGCCGCCAGGGGCTGGGCGTGGAGCAACGTAGAGGCTGTCTTCTTTGTGCCAAGGCAGATAGGATACTAAGCTCGGAGGCGGGAGCTGTGGGGTTTGGAAACAACACAAGTCAGCTTACGGTCCATCGTTGGTCAATCAATCCATTGCGCCGAGGGCCCATGAGACGAAGGGAACGAGGGCGAGGGCGCAAAACCAAAGTAGGAGAGCCATTGGAATTAAGCTAGCAAAGGGAGAGACGGAATCACGTACGCCGAGTCTGCGGGCGCGCAGCTGAGTGAAGACGATCCAGCCGACGACGGCCGCAACGAGCAGCACGATGATGGCAATGACGATGCCTCCAGCCGTCGACACCATGGTTGTGTGAGCGAGCGCGCGGTTGTTCTGTGTCTGTGTGCGAGTTTGTGTGCGAGCGAGCGAGCGAACAAGGCTGTCGTGTGAGGCTACGGTGCGTCAAGATCGGGGTCGGGAGGAGAGGGAAGCCCGACGTCAGTGACAGCAGCCGCGGGCGAGACAGAGGGAAGGAAGGCAGAGAGTAAGGTGTAAGGGAGACGCAGGGTCAGGCGGATGGTCGGTCAGACGCCGTTTGTTTGTGCGGTTGATCAGGGAAACGGAATACGAGGATCCGGAGAGCGGGAAACGGGAAACATGCGACAAAGACGAGAGGGTGAGACGGAGGAGATGGATTGGGACGCTCGGTTGTATGCTGCCCCGGTAGGTTGGGACCTCCAGTGGGAAGCTCTCGCCCAAGTACCTACCACGGTAGCCTGTGGCACGAAGCACGGGGCGACTCATCCATGAACTTTAGCGGTGGCTAGGTGCCAAAACAGCCCCCACATCAGCCTGGAAAGCTTAGCCTCCGACAGACTCTCAACTGAACTGGAACTCTACCAGGCTAGGCTCTCGGTCCTCGGATCCATTGGATCTCATCCCATCTCATCATCAATCTTAATTCATGAAGCCCGCCAACGTCAACCATCGGGCATCTCCACTTTCCAGTCTACTACTAGTTTTCTACCGTCTAGATATCCTGTAGTAGACAGATGTCCATCTGCCCGGTTCTTTGTCCACCTACCACTAGGTACCTGGTCTGTTTCCATGCATGTCCGTCGCAACCCAAGCCCGGAAGAAATAATGCAGCATGTCCGTACAAGCCTACAAGGCTGCTGTTTAGGCTCTTCCTTGACCAAGACTAAAAAAAGAACCCCGGCCATCTCGGAGCTGGATGACCTCACTGAAACTCCACTGAAGAACCACCGGGCAGCTTCGGGCCTTCGGCGCTTCACCACTATAAAAAGCTCTCGCCTCCAAGCTTCCAAAATTCTAGTCTCCCACAATGTCATCGACACAGCCCCAATGCAGGTCTCACCTATTTATTTCGACATGCCAAGCCGCTTGCACAAAACACCCTCTTTTTAGCACATACAGACCACGTCGTCAATTCGCAAAGTAAGGCTGGATATTGGACTGATTGATGCCTACCGGTTACCTCTACTCATGCGTCTGCCTACCTCGTACTTGACGTCTAATCATGACTCGTTACCAATCATCCATGACTACTTGCTCCAAATCCCCCGCCTTGCGGTTGTCTGTCTAGAGATCCCCCATCTATCAATATAACTCGTTGCGCCAGGAAACCGTGCATCCTGTAGGCAACCTCTTTGGATCCCTGCTTGTGATGCCTAGTACTCGCAGCTCCAAGCAACACCTACACAGCACACCAATCCCAATGTCCACCATCTCGTGCAAACGATAGACTCGCCACGAAGTCGCTCAGCTTGCAACGTCCACGCGTATCCCCACCACACGTCTCCAGCGGCATGACCCGATCGTTAACCAGCACACGGACGTACTCTTCACTCGTATTAGCACAGCTCAGCTTCTCCACGTACATGCGAGCTCCAAACGGCACAACCCACGCCGACGAGAAGCCATGCGCCTCCGGAGCTGACACAATATGATCTGTCGGTAGGTTCCCGGTCTCATTGTATAGACCTAGAGCTGAGAAGACAGATACCATGGTGTTGTCGTGGCTAAAATCGGCGTACAGCGTCCTGTCCAGGGGAAACGTCTCGGGCGACGAGTCCAGCGTCGTGTTAGTATTCGTGTGGTCGATGACAGGCTGCCTCGTCAGTCGAGAAATGAGTTCGTTGACATAGCCGACGCCTTGTGTAGGGCCCATGAGGTTGCCGTTGCCGTAACTGTAGTACTTGCTCAGGGTGCCATAGTAATCGTAGCTTCGCCACTCTTCGCTGGTGAACATAGCGCAGAACTCCGACCTGGTCGCCCCATCGGGCGAGTTGACCGTGTTGAAAGGACACAAATCCATCATGTAGAGAGTCTCATTCAGCGTGAGGCTGACTCCTGGTAGGTTTTTGTTCAGTCGTTCCGCGATGGATGGAACAAATATATCCCTCCATGCATCTGCAGCGTCGTTGCCCACTCTCGAAGCCCAGCCGTCTTCGAAGGCAGCACAATTCCCGTGTGACATGGTGTTGTTGTTCCCATCTCCCTCTGGCACGATCAGGATGTCGTTGATCTTGTCCTCTCCCGAGTTTTCGTGAGAATTATAGAAGCCCTGCGTAAAGTTGTACGAAGACATCACGACCCGCTCCGAACCAGAAGCCCGAATGAAAGGCTCAGTATGCTGTGAGAGTTCTTCGTAACGCTTGTAGAAGGTCTTGCCAGAGTCAATCAACTGCTTTTGGCCAAATTCAGTGAGGTCCGCGGCTCCGAGGCTGTAGACATATTCTCCCAGCCAGCTGTATCCTTCGCCATATTCGGTAACAGAGCTTTGGAGACGAGAGATAGTGGCATTGTACATGTCGCTTTTATGGGCGGTGGGATACCGAGCTCCATGTCGAGATAGAAGCAAGCCAAATGTTGCCTCACAACTTTCGGGTACAGATGGGTCGATGTCCGAGGGAACAGAGAACACGGGTGAGTAGTATCCCCATATTCGCGAAATATCAGTACAGCTCCCATATGTCTGACATTCAGCGGATGAAGCGCATCTAGTATTGTTAGTCAAGGGCCGAGGAACTGATCTTGATGATTTCGACAACATACCCGAAACTGACCAGCCCTCCAAGGATGCACAAGAACAGTATTCCTGCTACCACTATATTGACAAGTATCCTCAACTTGGCTCTCACAGGGCACCAAAACTGAGTAACTCTAGGCCCTGCGGAACGACTCATGTAGCAGGAGTGCTCTTGAAGGGAAGCCGGGCGGATCAAAGGCAATAAGGGCATTTTCGCCTCTATATTCCATTCTTGATTGGTGTCATTTGACGATTCAGACACGAAAAGGTCATCCTGGGTCGTCATTGTGAATAGACGGGTGATCCGGTTCTCCGCTTTGCGACTACAACTAGGGCGGGAAGATACTGCCGCAGATCGACAAGCTGATATTATGATCCGGCAGACGTAAGCCTGCTGAGGCCTTTTGTCTGAGTATGGTCCTCTTAGACTATTTTTGGTGCAATGCGACTTGGTGTGACACAAGGTCGGTCAGTGTGGCAGGTTCACCGCCTAGCAGATCATCGACTCGCCGTTTCTGATTTTTCTCTCGTCTGTCGCAGATTGCACCAGCAGGTCCAGGGTGTGACTTGAAGAAGAGAGAATGATTCTGCGATAATGACGCGGTTGTGTTTTTGTTGTGCGAGGGTGTGAAACTGTGAAACGTCGATTGTCCTACTGAGTTGCGGCAACAACCCATTTATTGGCCATTTGGGGGGCCACGTGCGTTGCGATATATCGTGGCCATCAAGGTAATGAATGAGCGGGTGGATATTCTAGATTCAGGCCTTCCGGGGTTTTTAGCAGGCTCCGACGTCATGGTCTTGGGTGCCCAACTTGACAACACTTGTGTTTTCAGGGAAGGCAGTATCGTATCTAAGCTGAGGCAAGAATTGTGGACGAGGGCAAAAAGCTCACTGGGCGACGCCGCACCGGTAGACTACCCGGCACGTGAGGATTACACCCGACTTACATGCGCCAGTCCAAGCCGGACTTCAACGTCGACGCTACCTACCAAGAACAAATCCAAATAGTTTAAATGCCCTTTAACACAAACTATAACAGCATAAAGCCCTCGTTTGCCATGTCCACTGTAGGGTAGCACATTTGACACGCAGCAGGCATTTACATAGTATTATGCTCGAAGAACGGTACGTATTCTATGAGTTGGGCCTTGGAGAGAGACCTAAGGGAATGCAACAATACTTTGCGGTAAGGAACATGATACCACGAAATTGAAGACATCTCTAGTGCACATGATTTGCAAAGAAAAAACAGACAAGTTCGTCTTTGTGTTATGTAAATCGAGTTTTGAATGATGCAGTGCTCATGTTACAGTGGAGGGTAGCTAAGATGTATTTAATCAGCATCTTGTTTCATACTTGTCCATCACTGCAAGGAATGTTGTGAAGTTGATGCCTATAAGACGCTACTTTTGGTAATCTACCTAAACTGCTCTTCAAAAGGGTTTGTGTTTTATATACCTCCTCTCCTCCCTTCCCCTCTCCTCCCTTCCCCTCTCCTCCCTTCCCCTCTCCTCCCTTCCCCTCTCCTCCCTTCCCCTCTCCTCCCCTCCCTTAACTTCCAGAGACTGATCATCACCCTACTAATTCTTCCTTTCGCCCCTAGGATGTCGATTCTTGAAAGCTGGGTTTGAGGGGTAAGATAGGAGTCAAGTCCCCAACCGCCCTCTTCAAAAAAAAAAAAAACCAGTAGCCCCTTAGATCAGGGTGTCCTCGCCGGGCTGGATGGTTCCGTTGGTGACAGCGGCGGCGTGGGTGCGAGCGAGCCAGCCCCAGACGGGGTAGTACTGGTTCAACCAGGGGATCAGTTCCTTGGCGCCGGGGGTGTCACGCCAGTCGCGCATGAGGTCGCACACGATGGAGAACAGGCTGACGATCTGAACGCCGGCCTGGGCCATGCGGTCGTTCGAGATCTCGCGGACCAGAGCGGAGTTGGTACCCGAGGCCTCGGCGTTGGCCCAGACCGAGTAGCCCTCCTCGCGCAGGGACAGGGCCAGGAAGGTGGTGCAGACGTCGGTGGTGATGCCGGCCATGATGATCTGCGTGCGGTTGTACGAGCGGACGGTGTCGCGGAACTTTTTGTTATCCCAGGCGTTGACCTCGCCCTGACGTTGGACGAGGGGCGAGTTGGAGTACATCTCCAAGATCTCACGGGCGAGAGGACCGTTGGGGCCTGCTCGAGATTAGTCTTTCTGTAAGAGCCGATGCCTTCTCGGCGTCTTTGAAGACGGTCTCGTCCATAGAATCAAGGCCAGAATGGTGTTGCTTACCCTGATCGGCGGAGGTGGTCATGACAACGGGGAGGTTGAAGACCTTGCCGAGAGCGGCGTGACTCAAAGCCTGGTCGCGGTACAGAGTAGGGTCAAAGTCCCGGGCGACCTGGTAGAGGCCCTCCTGGATATCAACAACGAGGAGGATCTGGATTCGGTGTCAGCTCTAAAATTCGAGAATCAATGGCGGATCTTGACTCAACCCACAGCATTGTCCTTGTCAAGACGCTCGTACTTGGGGCCTGGGAGTTGTCAGTAAAGAGCCGGACTTGGTCCGTGACTTGGAAGGGTTAAGACGGCGGCGTATGGACTAACCCTTGGTGAGCTTGACGTTGCCAGCCAAGGCAACAGCCGAGAAGAGACCAGCGGCCAGAAAAGAAGTGAACTTCATTTTTGAGGGTAAAGTTGGGAACTGTTGAGGGGGGATGAATGCTCTGCTCTGTGTTAATGAATCGGAGTGAGTTGGAATGATTTCGAACCAAGAGAGGAGCTGTTCGCAGCCTATATATACTCGCTCGGCTCACGACTGGCGACGACGATATTGTTGCCACAGCCGTTGGAAACCCCATCGGGAAGCTTAATTTCCTCGTGGCAGCCGCCAATGCACAGCAGGCCTCAACGGCATGCGGACTCGGAGCGGGGGCGTTGGCCGGCCTGGTTCGGAGTGGGACGCAGAGGCGATGCAACTCCAAGTTTCCCAATGACACAGCGATACTGACATGCTCAGGTCTCTTACCCGGCAGTTAGTCAGTCGGTCGCATAGGCAAGGGTGAAGATTTGCTCTCGGACATCGAGGCCGGAAACGGAGACGGCAGCGGGCTTGCATGGACAAGGCCGAGAAGGACGATGGTTGCGCAGCAAGGACACAAGGTGGTATGAGAGGCTTGAGGTGCATAGTCATCACCAAAGCCTGGCTTAGTCGTCGTTTGTCACCGATGACGATATTGTCCGAGCCAATGGAGGGTTACAACGGGGGACTCAGAGCGAGCTGCAGCGCGCCCCGTAGCAGCGGCCGCCACTACTATGCAAGAGCGGATTCTCTGCGGAAGGTAAGAAAAACCCTCTCCCGGTGGCTTGCTGCTTATCGAAGCATTTGAAATGCTGTTTTTCGTTTTTACCAAGGCCTTGGCTTATTGGGTTACTCCTCGTTTTGGGCCCGATGCCCGGGTTACACTATGCACAATGCGATGCGATGCGATGCGGTTCTCAGCTCCTTCGCCGAGGCTACCGGACCGGGAAACCACTACGACACAAGGCAGCCAGAAACACACGCTCAGAACCAATTGCAATGTCCTCATAAAGCCATTTATCCAGGCGATTTTCCTGCATGCGGGACGAAGTAGACTGCGCCTGGTTCTGCCAGGATGAATAGCCAGTACCTTCTCAGAGAATGCCACCCCATTGGACAATGGCTCTGCATATGCGTCACCGCCAAGTTGGTCAACCCTCTCTAATACCAGCACCCTCAGTTGTGTAATCCGCAACTCACCAACAAGAAGCATTGCAAACTTGGTCGCAAACTTGCAGTCAGCGTCTACTAATCTTCGTCGCGCATGCCCACTCGCCAAAAAAAGACCCTCCTCGTAGCCCTAGGTGGATCGTAGGTTGCACCGCAACTGCCTCTACAGTACCTAGTCTACACGACATCTCATCCAGTTCACTCAACCTGAGACACCGATGCCAGTTTGAGTTCTGCGCATTCCCATGGCCCCTTCGGCCGCCTTACACACAGGGTAGATAAGTTAGTCCAAGTTAGTTGCAACGGCCCGCGAAAACCAGCCGTCTGTGCGTCGGTAGTGCGAGCCGAGGGATGCACCGATGCAGCCTAACAACGCACGTCTCCGTCCGCCGCAGGGTCCGGAGCCCGGCCGGAGCAGGGGCCGGAGCAGGGGCCGGAGCAAGGGGACGGCCATTACGCACGATTTGGCACGCTATCACCATGCAAGTGTAAGCTCTCTGTCAGAACAGGGCATGCTGACTGATCGCCGCGCCCCATTCCATTGCCTTTGGTTTACAAGAATCCACATGCGTTGTTCTAAGCATTAAAACCCCATCTCTTAGACCCGTAGTCTGTCCATTGCCAGCTCACTGCCTACCGGGGTATCCAGTGCCCGTTCAAAAGGTCAAGGCCCTCCCTTCCCACTTCTTCGCTCTCGTCGTGCTCATGCCCGAGCCGAGCACTCGCGCGCCGTCGTTTAACAATAACAATAAAACCCCAGTCCTCCCGGGGTAAATTTTGAAGCAAAATCCCAGCCCTCCCAGAAAACCCCGCCGATTCCAGATCCGCCCCTTCTAAACCCATCAACATGTTCCGTTCCTCATATGATTATTCACGTTGACCCAATAATGCCGCCCCAATAGTCTAGCTATGCGCGACGTGTCGTATGGTACAGTGGTATCTCCAAGCCTGAATGTACACGCGTTAAACTTGCAAAAGGAGAATTTCAGTCCAAAAACAAAAAGAAAACATGATTCAAACAGCGACCCCAACGCTTGTGCGGCGGGGATACAAGTCGGCCCTGCCGAAAGTGGCGGCCCTGGGAATGAGGAACTCGTCGCCCTTGCCCATGGGCGTGCTGTCTGGAGACCAGGTTGATGGAAATGTGCGGTCGTCCTCCGACTCCCAGGTGGTGATGGTGCCAAAAGACTCCGTGCTCTGGCGTCGACCTTGCGCCTCGCCCCGCGAAACACACTGGTAGTAGCCATCCTTGCCCGTGACCGGACGGGGAAGGTTGGTGACGGAGTCAAAAGTCAGGTCCCCGTTGGGCTCAGCCCCAGGGAAGAGCCAGTTCGACACCCGAGAAAAGGATTTCTTCTTCCTCAGCGGCGGGCGCAGCACAAGCGGTAGAGGAGGAGCCAGTGGTCTTTCCTCCCTCCTTACCCGAGGAGGAGAAGGCGTGTGTGGACCAGTTGGCGCATCGCCAGCCGTCTTGGCCCGACGGTGGGCGTTGGTGTGAGGCTTGATCGGGGCCGTGTGCGGGCGATCAATCTCCGAGTTGAGCCGCTCAGCGAAAGATGGAGCCGCAGGCGGCAATGCGGGCATTGCAGGCATCGACTCCAGATCTAGGCGGCTCGTTAGCAGACGGGCAACGGGGCTAGGCAAGTCTGTGAAATCCTCACCAGGCATCGTATGGGCCATGGAATGGGACGTTGATGGGCGGCTAACAGAGTACAGACTCTGGCGCTCGATAACATCGTCGATCTGCTTCTGAAGCTTCTCGACCTCGATTATAGCACCAGCGACCCGTTCCTTGATTGCGTCGACATCCGGTGCCGTATAAGCCCGGGATCGAGCCCGGGCCTTGGGTGGAATCAGAGGAGGCATCTCATCCTCATGTATGGTGGATGGAGAGCTGCTGTCCATGGTTTGCTTGCGAGGGAAGTGGAATGACATGGACGAAAAGCTTCGTTGGTGCTCGAGAAGTCGGCGATCCGCTGACGAGTTTTCCGAAACCCTTTCAACCTGATCCGGGGTTCGCGGAGTCGCGTGATCTTCGGGCCGCTTCACTGAACGGATAGGTGTGAATGGAGAACCGAGTTCCTTCACTGTTCGCTTCTCTGACTGGTCTGGAGTCTTGGGTAAGGTGAAGTCGCTTTCCGAACTCTTCTCTGTGGGTTCTCGGTCATACAGGGCGGCAGGTGCCGGTGCGGAGGGGAACTCAAAGTGAGGTAGGATGGGCGAGGGGTTGTTGTTGGGCATGTATATGCTCAATTCTAGAGGGCGAAATGAGCGACGGCGAAACGGCTTGGCGGGACGCAGGTTGGAGTTTCGTGAGGGAGTTGGCTCAGGGAAATCGGGAGCGGCAGTACTAATATGGCGGAAGTTGGATGGGGCCGAGATGATTGGGCGGCGGGAGGATGAGGATGAAGAAAAGGACATGAGTCGCCTCCTCTTAGACTCGCCCTGCTTATTGCCACTGCCCCTCGGGGTCTTCTCCAGGACATTTCGGTGATGTGAGCCCATTTCCGGCGCAGCCACAGGACGGAGATAATGAACAGGTTGGTTGTAGATGATGGTGGCGTCTGAGGGATGTTTCTCGTCTTGGCCCATCAGCAACTGGTCGTCGCTCAAACTGCCCAAGGGCCACGAGAGGTCGTATGTAGTGGAAGTGGTGGTGAGTGAGGACTTACAACCGGACCTCCTTTCGGAAGTCGTCTTTTCGGAAGAAGTTAGGGGCATGCAGCAGAGGGGGAGCCATGAAGTCCAGGGGGCTTCTGCACCGTGAGCATCGGCGACTGTCATGCTGCGGGAGTTCCGACGGATGTGAGAGTTGTCATGCCGAGGCGGCGACTAGCGAACGAGAGAAGAGAGAAGAGAAAGAAAGAATAAACAATAGATAGATAGAGAGAGAGAGAAAGATGTGCGTGCGGAAGAACGAACGACCAACCGACCTGCGATGTGACGCAAAGCAAGGCAAGGCAGGGCGACGTAGCAAAGAATGGGGATGAATTAGAGTATATGTAGCATGCGGTGGCCAGATCAACAAGTACAAGGAAGGATGGGAGAAGGAAGGAGGGAACAAGGCAGAAGAACAGGAAAAAACGAAGGAGAGGAATGGGATAGGGCAGAACAAAAGAGAGGATGGGGCGGGAGAAGACGAGAGTGGTTCCCTAGTTAGGTGAGTGCGTGGGTGCGTGGGTGCGTGGGAGAGTGAGAGAGTCCCATGAGTGAATGAGTGAATGAGTACGAAGTGCTAAGGTTGAGTGGGTGTGTGAGAGTTGGGGGTGTGCGCGGGAAAGAGCAAACCCGGAGAACGCGGCGTGTGGGCGGCGGCGATGGCGATGGCGATGGCAACAAAGAACCAAGAAGGGCAGCAACAAGATTTCAAGGACCCCCTCCCAAGACCCCAAAGGGCAACAGCGGCGACAGGGAAGGCGCAGATTGCAGATGCAAAATGCCACCCATTTCCCGGGAGAGGGCGCGCAGCTGCGACGGGAATCGGGATGGGCCTTGATCCATTATTTCGAGAAACGGGCGGGAGTGGCAATCGAGTGGACGAGGGCCGCCGGATGCCATCATGGCGCAGGTGATGGGCCGGGGGTGGTCCGGTGGACGGCCGGCCAGTCGGCGCTTAGAAGACGACTGTCACGACAAGCTGCGAGGCCGACTATTGCGGTAGCGACGATGCTAGCGCTGCGACGGGCACACCCACAGGGAGCCCGGGATTGGCTTCTGGGTTGCTGTAGACTAGCAAGTTTGGCAGGTTCCGCGGTATTCCTTCTGAGTGCTACCTATACCTTGGTAAGGGTTGCGACGTGATATCCCCAGGAGGGATGGAACCAAAAACAATTAATAGCAGGCAGGCACCAGTCGCAGGTAGCATATAGGATAGGTGCAGCAAGCAGTCTGTCTCAGGTTCGAGCAGGGTCAAGTGCCAATAGGCGACCAGCGCGCCGGTGAATGCTGGTGACTGGAGAAGCCTCTCGCTCGTGCTTCGAGTGGATGGGTGCCAGATGCCCAGCGATGTCGTGCATCCCGTTCCCTCCTCGCCCACAGCCCTCTTCGTCCTCCTGGTTGGCTCCGCACCGTCCATCACCAACCCTCACACGCCGCCGCCCTTTGCCACAGAAGCCCGTCAAGGGGGGCTCGCGCGACAAGCGCATTGGCTAGAGCTGCAAGATGACCGGGTCGGCCTCCTCTTGTTGAGGCTGTGTGTCGTCACGCTGCCTGTCGCAGGAGAGGGACAGGAAGAGGAAGGGAGGGAAAAAAAGGCACGGATGGATGAAGAATAAAATTGGGTCGGAAGCCCGCTCGTGTGAGTGAACTCGACGCTTGGCGGGTTGGGTTGGTGTAAACCGAGTCTCTCGGCCGCTTCATGACAGCCCATGCTCTCCAGTGCACTGATGCTGGCTGCTGCTGCTGCGAACTCCATATCGTTCGGCGCAAGCCCAACATCACACACATGTCGGCAAGGAGCTTGCATGGCCGTGCTTGGTTGGCAGATGGCCCATGGGGCAGCATGGCCATCACCAGCAGGAGGGAACATGTTTCTGTGGGTGTGAGAGACGATTACTCGGCCAAGAAAAGGATTGGTGGCCTTGCATTCGACACCCCCGACTCTTTCATCTTTGCGGCCTTGTCACACTCCAAGTCCCGCGATTCGCAGACAACCCATTCGCAGACAGCTCGATCTCATTAAACTCGCCAGGGATGATACTTCATACATGCACGCGCGCGCACTCTCTCACTTCCTCACTCCCTCGCTCACTTACTCGGTACTTGCTCTGACACACAAGCCCACTCGTCGTCGTCTCTCTCTTCGGGTTATTTCCCACCCCGGCTCGTCTCACCCAGTCGGTGGCTTTGTTTATCCCCGGACCTCTGACGTGACACTTGCGGTTCGTTTCTTTTTTTGGCTTGCACCTGGTTTTGACTCCGCCCCAGCCTCCCCGGTTGATTGGTAGACGGCGCACACAGGGGGGCATGGGTTCACCAAGTACCTAATCCGCACATCATCTGCTCTTCAGGCTCGTTTTCAGTCTCCCGTCAAATCGGTTTGCTGCACGTTTTGCTCGTCCCTTGTCGATGTAACTTGTGTGTCGCGACCGGGAGCCCGCCGCGCGCCTGTGGGCTGGGATCGCCCATTGAAACGTGGGAGCTTCAGTGACGGCCTATCTCCAGGCCTTTGATGCACTCTTCTGTATCCGTGCTGTCCCTGGTTGCCCTTTTGGGCAGGACGCCTCGCCCAGTGGCGTGTCTATGGTCTGGAAACGGAAACCCTGGGTTGTTTCATGCACCCCGGAACAGGTTCAGGTTCATCAAACCGCGAAGCCCTGGTGACGGTAATACCACCAGTCAGTGACCACTCGCGAGCACGTAGTACATGCGTGGGAACACGAGAGTCGAGAATCGAGAGTCGGAAAGTCGAGAATCAAGACAATGGATACGTCAGCCGTCTTGTGGATGGCTGAGTGCCGCACCCTTCGGTCCATCGCTTTGTCTTTGCCGTGAGTAAGCTTGGGCACTGACGCATAATCGAAAACGCCTCGCCCTCTCCGGCTTGTTGTTGCTGTTGTTGTTGTTGTCTTTTGTGAATGCTATCCAGCCCATCGTGTCAGCTAGCTGTGATACCCTCCTTTCCACGTCGGTGTTGCTGCGCCCTCGTGTTGTCTCTGAAAAGCCACCCATGAGATTGCCATTGCCATTGGGCGAACACGAGTTCCCGCTTACGCACAGTCTTTCTCGCTTTGCCTACGAAGCACAGAAAAACTAAAGCGGGCCTGGATACTCCAGGATGTGGTGCCTCATTGGAGCAGTGAGACTGGGTCAACTCTCCTCCCTCTCGTGGTCTAACAGATCACGCACTGTCATCGCCAACGAGCCGCACTGGGGAAAATGAACAGATCCTTTGGGGAGGTCCCATCCGAATCGTGACTCGGGGTAATCCACCCGGTCTAGTCTCGGCCCTCTTCTCTCAGCAAGGGTGCAAAGAGAGGCAACAGCACTGGGTCGCGAACTCAGAGAGGGCCCCAAGATCATCCACGCTCATGATGGTGGTGCCCCTGACTTTGCCTTTCGTCTAAGAATAGGTGATTATGTGGTTGCTCTTTTTGCGACCGATCTGCTGGACGGCGGCATCATGCGAGGCACGGTATGGGTCCAGGTGGTTGAGGAAACCGGGACTGGGAATGAATCGTGGAGTCCCGGTGAATGGAGAATGGAGAATGGAGCATACAGCACGGAGGCCGCCATCTCACATCTTCACATGCTGACGGTTGCCCACTTCTGTTCTGCTTCTAGCGCATCAGTCCTGAACGCTATTCTGCGCCGGCATCCACCAGTGCGAGTGGCGATGCCCTTTTGCCGTCCGTATAGGAACATCCGCCAAGGGCGCAGTCCTCGAGATGGATGGCAACTTGTCTCAGTTCCCAACCCACGTGAGGAGTAGAAATTTCACCAAGTACCCGAGCTGCTTGCGAAGTTGCTCGGCGCTGACGGGACAGGCGGCTGTGGCGCAACTGCCGGACTCTCCATCTCTTTTTCAGCTGCACCACATGTGCGGCTGCACCTTCCGCTCCTACTCCACAGTACGTACTTCGCACTTGCCCATTTTGTCCCTTTGAAAACAACGTCGGCTGTCGGATTAATGCTCCTACCGACCACCCCACATCTCCCGCTCACCCTTACCCGCTTTGGAAGGCGGGACAGCGGTCAATCACGGCAGTATTTCGAAATCTCAAAGAAGTTCATCGCCGAAAAGGTCCAAGCAGATCCAAGTTGCGCCAAGCTGCCAGGTTCTCATCATGGTCAAACGAGCCTCCAACGGCGTTGAAGATGGTGCTACCGCCTACCGAAAGCGCCAAAAAGTTGTCCACGAGGCCCCTACCAGCGAGGACATTACCGATGGCGACCAATTGCGCAACCTCCTCACCTTCGACCAGGATTTGCGCAACGCGAGACATGGTATGTCGGTATCCAAGGTCTGGGTGGTGCCGGAAGCTAATCACCTTGCCCGTTAGGTCTTCAATCCTTCAAGAATCTTCTCGACAAGATAGTCTCCAACGATGAGGACCGAGAAACGAATATGGAAATTTTACAATACTACCTCGAAGCAGTCAAGCCTAGAGATACCTCCGAAGATGCCGTCTACCTCACCGATATTATGGAGATGTGGTCATTCGCTGCGCAGGTTGGGAACGAAGGAGTAATGTCCTCGGTCGCAGTTGTCTTGGCCCTGGTCCTCCAAGTCGTTTCAGGGTCACTTGACCTTGTCCGCCATGGACTCGGCATCTGCCAGACCTTCCTTCAGGACCGTCAACTCAAGTCGCTTTCCAAGAATCTGTCTTCCGATAAGAGCAAAGGTTTCATCATCTCACCTACCCTGCGCATGCTCCGCGAGGCCGTATGCCTGGATGGAGGAGCCTACGCGAAGCGCGTCTTCCGGGCTCGGAATTTTACGTTGACAGCCCTGGCACGAAACCTGGAAATTGGGCACGTGGGTGACGGCCAAGAGGATGTGCGAAAGGCATCAGTGAGAACCAACTCGGTTCGCTTCTTCCTGAGCCTCCTCAAGTATCTGCATTCAGATGGGAGAAAGGAGCTTCTGACGCAAAAGGAGCTCTTGTCCCACCTGACTTTCATGATCAGGACCGATCCTCCCCACCTCGTTTTGAGCATCTTGGAGTCCCTGAAGTCCTATGTTTTAATGGATGACAAGATACCCCGGGAAGTCAAGTTCCGGAGTTTCAATACGAAAACACTAGTGCGGTTTCTGGCCCTGCACACTTACAACAGTGATAGCGAAGCCGCAGATGAAACATCTACCGTGAGTTACAAGGCCCACCAGTTTCTCATCTACGTCTGTACCAACCCTGGTGCAGGCGTGCTGTACCCTTCTACAGGCCTGTATCCCAAGGAGTCCAATGATGAACCTGTTGGACAAAATGGAACTGGCGACGCCGGTGGTGCCTTCTTGGCAGACAAGTTCAAGGACGATGTCCCCGTCTATAACTTTGTGCTGGCCGAGTTTGCCCAAAAGCTGCGGCCCTGGTCGAGCATGAAACACAGCGAGTTGCTGGTGGCCATCTTCACAGCTGCCCCTGAGCTCATCTACAAGTACTTCCTCAGCAACCGGTCTTTCACTTTCGAGCCGAAACTCTCTATGACTTGGATCGGATATGCCGCTTTCCTCTTCAACACCATGAGAATTCCTCTTCCGGCCCGCTTTGGAGATCGTGTACGATCTGCCAAGGCCCCCCCTCCAACTTCTATTCTCCTCGACAATCTCATTCCGCTACCCATCAACCAGAAAGTCCTTGTCCGGTGCCTATCTCCCAACTCCCATCTCACATCATTCTTCGCCACGAGGATCCTCATCGTTGCCCTTGAAAAGCTAGCTGAGGCTTGGAAAATGCACGAGGAATTATCCAATACAAAGAATGGCAAGTGGACCGAGGCCAGTCGACGACTGATTGATTCCTTCTGTCAAAGAATTCCCGACATGAAAGAGGTGGTGCGATCCTACAAGGGCATTCCTACCGAGAACATCCTTCATAGAACCATGGCTAGTCGCCTATTACGCCTATACTATGAAGTGATCCCCCAAGTGGCTCTGGCTGCCAACTTTGATGTCTCTCCATTTTTCACGGAAGTTCTTAAGAAGCTGAACCAGGAAAGCGAAAAGCCCGAAGATGAATCCCTGCTTGTCATGGAGTTGGAGAACCTGGTTTCCATTGCTAGCTATTCACCTGGCATGCGGTGGTTTTCAAAGATTGACAATCTAGTTGATGGAGCCGCTTCATCACCTTACACAGCCCTCTTGCGGATTTTATCCGGAAAGAACCGAGAGCTCCCGTTCCACCAACTCAAGCAGGTCCTCGGTGCAGTAGCTGTGGAAAATCAATTGGTTACGAAAGCGACTTTGCTCACACCTCTACATGAGGCGCTCCAAAGCACGCCGCTGGAAGTGAAGGCCAATCACATGGACAAGATATGGGCCTTTGTGGACAATTGCATCAACCGCTGCGCTGCTTCTCCAATCAAGTATTTGGATCTGATGGAGACGTACCTTCAGGAAGCAGACGTAGTTCCTTCAAAAGGCGGTGCCACTCTGCTCAACGTGGCAATGGTCGAGCAACTGCCTTACTTCCTGGGCTCTGCTAAACCTGAAGAACAAGCGTCTCTTGCTAAGTTCTTTTCCATCTACTTCAACGCTTCATATAGCTCGAAGCAGGCCAGGCCAGTTACAAAAGCTTTATATAAGCGAATCACAGAGCAATTCCCCAACACTGTCAAACTGAAGAGTCTTAAGAAAGCCGACAAATCCGCTAACACGGATGAGGATGAGGACATGCCTGACGCGGCGGATGGCGCTGGCGAGAACGAAAAGGATGGATTGGGGCTGGATCTCTCTAAATTGGAAGAGATGCTACATGTGCCAGTCGTAGACAAGGAGGACAACGCTGTTTTGGTCAAATGGACTACCAAGAATGTTGAGGACTTGGTTGAAGACGGTTGGGCAGCAGCCCTGATTCGACTTCTCTCGTCAGGCCACACCAACATCCGGAAGGAGGCCTTTACAAACATCTTGAAGATGGCTGCCAAGGTCAAGGAGTCGTCGTACGAGGAGAAGTTCCAGGTTTGGCTACTGCTGTCCGAGCTGGCCGAGTCTGCCAGGAGCCAGGTCGACGCCGGCTCCGTACCATCGGCCTTTACCGCGTTTGCCGTTCACACCCTCGACGTGATCAAGAGCCCGCTGCACCCGCTATACCCCAAGATCAACTCGTTCCTCACCCGCAGCCCCGTCTGGTCTCTCGAGAAGCTGCCCATGGCCCACGATATCCTCCACGGCGAGCCCTCGGAGGACGACAAGTACTATACCGAGATCACCTGGCTGCTCGTCTACCTCCTCGACAGTCTTCGTACCCCCTTCGATCTCGGCGTCTTCCACAAGAAGCGCTGGTTCGAGAAGATCCTCGTCCTCGGCGGAAACCCTTACCTGCGCCTCAACCTACGCACTCGCGTCCTGAGAGTGCTCTATCGCGCGTCTTGCATCGACGGCGGCAGCACCACGCTCGTCACCCGCTTCGGCATCCTCAGCTGGCTCGACGCCCAGCGAGCTGCGTGCGAGGTTGCTGATGAGGCTGATGTCTTGACCGCGCTAATGAGGAGGATTTGGGAGACGTGCGACCAGGAGAAGGTTACCGCGTGGAGCAAGGGGGGTGTTGTGAAGCTCATGGCAAGACTAGGATAGATGCTAAAGTTGCGCGGTTTCAGGATAGGTAGATAGGCATTGACTGCCATGATAATATACCCGGCGTTACGATCCCAACACTTAGGCTGGTTTGAGATTTTGGACATGACGAAATTATGTGTAGCGTTTCAACTACGAAGTCAGCTACGAGGATAGTATCCTGTAAGCCGTCACGTTGCCCTATGAGCATCATCACATATTACCATCGTCAGAGGTATACCAGTTCTTGGTCTTGACAAACTCAATCCAAACTTGTTCGTACATTATGTACATCTGTTCTAACTTTCCAACTCAAAGCAAAAACACCAGGGAAAATCCAAGCATGAAAGCAGCTCAAGATACCCATCGCAGATCAGCTCCCAAATACCCCCAGCCACTTACGCTCCTTTAAGCAGCAGCCCCGGAAATATTACGATATTTGTATACGAAGTTTGACGACCTGTCCACGGCCAGGTCAAAGAGAAAAACGCAATACCAAGCCTCCCAGACTTCGACACAAGCAATAGTCAGTCATCCTTAATTTTCTCGTCCCATCCACTCCGCCGGCACATAAGCAAAGATTCTTGCAAAGGCATTAGGATGCCAGATTGTGGCTATTTGAGTTTCATAGTTGGCCAGAAAGCAGGGCCTCGGTCGCTACACGATTCAGTCAGCAAACTGTCAGTTGAGCAGGTGAAGGAGCATGGGACATACCAGAGTTAATGTAGGCTCGCTTGGCATCCAGAGGAACACCGAAGCGTTTCTCCAGCTCCTGCTTGATGCCCTTCTTAGTGACGGTCATCAGGTCAGCCGTCTTGAGAATGTCGCGGATCTCGGCAAGCAAAGCGTCGTCACTCGGCAAACCAACCATGTCCTCGGGCGAGAAAAACTGGGATCCACCGAATTGACTGTTGCGGTTCCCGGGTATTTCAGAGTGAGCAAAGGACATGCGAGACATGTTGCGGTCTTGCATGGAGGGCATCTGCATCTGAGGCGCGAAGCCGGCCGTAGAGCCAGGGCGACTCGCCTGGTAGCCGCCATACTCGGAGAAGGGGCCGTGAGCCTTGGTGGCATAACTGTAGCCTGAGATCTCGGAGCGGACGTCGTCGCGAGCAGTCTGAGTCTCCCACAGCTCCGCCTGGTACTCCTCCCACTTCTTGCGAGGGATCGAGGCGGGATCGAACTTGCCCTCGTCACTAATGACAATCTTGTTACCCTTTTCACCAGCAACGACACGGGTGTTACCCCAGTTAAAGTCGTCCATATGCCAGAAGGAGTACAAGGGCAAGCCAAAGCCGAAGACGGGAATGGCAATGATGTAAAGAATCATCCAGCCAATCATCTCCCACTTGCGGCGCAGCAGGAAAATGATGGCCTGAAGACCATAAATGGCGGCCAACAAGACGAACGAGGTGACTGGGATAACGTCGGGATTGTCAATGATAAGGTAAATCATGTAGACAATGTAAGCAACGATAACGGGCTGGACAATGGTACTGAGCAAGTCGATGAAAACGACGAAACGCATACTGAAGCAACAGAAACCACAAAGCTGGGCCATGGGGATAAGTTCCATCAAATTGTGCACAGTAGAGTTGATCCACCGACGTCGCTGAGAGAGGAAGACGGCCCAAGAGTCAGGGGCAATGGTCCAGGCGTGGGCGTTGAAGATGTACTTCGTCTTGTACTTGGAGTGATACTTGAGGAGAAGAGTCGTGAGATATCGATCTTCACCCAGGTGCAAAAGGTTCTTCATGTGGAGAGTATCGACACGAATAGTCGAGTAGTCGTCTACAATTTCGCGGCTGACGAAGAGTGGCTTGCCAGTCTCTGCGGCACGGATTCGGTACATGGAGAAACAACCGGGCAAGCAGGTGACGGATCCGAACAAGCTTTCAAAGGCCTTGGACAGGTTATGAGAGATCCAGTACTCGTAAACCTGAATCATGGTGATGAATGAGGCATTCGCATTGGTCAGAGCAGTCTCGCCGCACACCGCAATCAGTCGAGTGTCATCCAAGAAGGCCGAGACCATGCGGGTAGCCGAGTCAGGGGCAACGACAGTATCAGCGTCGATTTGCAGCATGAATTCGTAGAATGTCGGGTTAACGCCAATGATGTTGCGAATCTGGTGGTACATCTCAAGCTCCATAGGGCTCATAGGTAGATTGTAGTGAACGCGGTTGAGGAATCGCATAAGAACCATCTGGGAGTCTCGCTTGCCACGGTTACCGGGACGAGAGACCTCAGAGGGCTTGCCAACTTTGACGATGACCATGAAGGGGACAATATGACCCAGCACCTCATAGAGTCCAGAATAGACCTTACCCATGTTGTGCTGCTTCAAACCCTCGCCAAGTGCCTCGAAACTCAAGGGTTCAGGGTCCACAGTTTCGGAAACGCCGAGAATATCCAGAACGATGCGAGGCGTAGGCCTATCGTTACCTTGACCAATAATCATACCATCACAGACCATGACTAGAAGCTTGCGCTTGTCATCGTACTTCATCCGAGCAGCCGAGTCGATGGCACGTCGAAGAGAGTCTTCATCCTCGGTGTAAGCGGGGATCATGCACATGACGAATTTGTCAAGATTCTCGGGCACGTTCTTGCCTCCAAATTGGAGAGCTGCAAGGAATTTGAAGGCAAGGACAGAGGCCAGCATGATCGAAATCGCCAAAATCAGGTAGGTTGCAAACTGGCAACGGATCGAGTTTCGGGTATCGACATCGCCAACGTAGAACAGATTGTTGAGGCACGTCTCCATTCGAGCCTTGGCGGCTTCGTCCATATTGAGGGCATTCCAGTACTTGGTGATGTCTCCACCAGCCTTGGATTCAAAAAGTTCCAGAATCCTGTCGTCCATAAAGTTGGTGGCCTCGCTACTGGACGGAAGAGACTTGCCAGACTTGGCTCGCATCTTACGACCGCCGGAAAGGTAGGTTGTGAGATCGTAGACACGTTTGCCCTTCATGGCGATCGTCTGCCGCTTCTTGGCCAGTTTCTTGACGTATTGAGGAGTGTAACCGATTCTACCCTTCATGTAGTTGGCCTTGAGGAACGTCATTTGCTCGAAGTACCAATCGGGTCTACTATCGTTGGTGTAGTGGCGGAAGTCGTGGTACTGGGCTGTGAGGTCGTCCGCAGAGACGAGAGTAGCGGAGCCAGTCATGTTGGTGTTCTTGTAATCCAACGTAACTTCAGGGCGGATAGAACCATCCTTGCCCTGGCAGAGGGCCGAAACTTGGACTGGGAAGAGAGAGCTAATGTCTTTGCCAGCGTAATCGGTGAGATCATCTGCGTCGATGTAGCTAGGGTAATGTTTGGTCGAGAAGGCGCCAACGTCGAAAACGTAGCCACGAATAGAGATGTATGCGCCTTTGCTTCCCTTGTCGCCGTCGTAAGACGACAACTCGGAAGCACTGTAAACATGTTGGGTCGGGCAAATGAGCCTTGGGAATCCAACCATAACAAAGGCGACCAAAGCACACATGAGCCAGATGAGCATATTGATGGCCAGCTTCTCTCTCCATGCAACGCGAACATCTTTTCGAGGCATTCGGCCAATATATCGGATGATGAAGTCGGGAATGAACCAAGTCATGAGGTAGACGATGAAGACCCAACGCTTTCGACTCGGTTTGTCCTTGTACTCCTCTACTTCCTCAAGCGTCTTTTCGTTGCCTCGCTCGGCCATCTGCTCTCGGGTGTCGAGATTCTTGAACATGTCACCACCACCAAAAGCGGAAACACCAGCCTCAGAGCGGGTATCGTCATTAAAGTACCCGTTCTTGCCCTTCTCGCCGTACATGAGGGGAGTGTTGCCGCCAGAAACCAGACGCTCCTTAGAGGCGCCGAAAGGGAGGCCATCTCCAGGGGTCATGCCATCACTGGCATTAGAAGATGGCAAGCCGAAGCGACCAGAGAGAGATCCAGCCTCGACTAGCTGTGCAACTTCCATCCAACAACGCTCACTGAGGAACACGCCGGTAGCGCCAACTCGAACTTCGTTGTTGGGCCATTGCTTCTCTTCAATAACCATTTCTGCGCGCTCCCGTTCGCTGCCAACGAGAATGGTTTCTGCATCGGCCATACCAAGAAACTCGCCGAAAGGCAAGAAGAGACTGAAATCTGCGGAACGAAGTCTTTGGCTGATTTCAGCAATTCCAAATGTCTGGACTTGGGTCCGTACACACTTGCTGTCAAATTGGTTGGCGATACGTCGGTCGTTTGGCTTCAGACAGAAGATGAAATAAGCGTTCGTGCCAGGATCGGTGACCGCCTTCTGCACGTTCTCCAACGATGACAGGAATTGGCCCGAGGCACCTTGTTCAATGCCAGCCTTAGTGTTCTTTCTCGACTCGCCGCCCGCCTGGCTCGTTTGCTCAAGCTCCTCCATTGCATCCTGCTGCTGGAGACGATAAGCAGTGTTTGGCCGTGCTGTCCGGTGCGTCTTGCGAGACATGACACTTGGGGCTCTCATGGGCTTGGAGCTGACAGTGGCTTGCATGACGGCGGTACGTTCGTTGGGATGAGTGACGGTCTGCAGAGCTTCCTGGCCGAAAAGTCTAGCAACAAACTCGCTCTTGGTACCGTTGATCATGCTAAGAAGATCGCCGGAAATGATTTCTCCGTTCTCTTCGATCAAACCCTTGACGGGGTAATCGACCTCGCCGGCAAAGTGCTTAACAGTGAAAACAGCAGAAAGGTTCTCCGTCATAAAGTTACTGCCAGGGAGCTTCGCGGTGGCAGAACCGACTTCGATGGCAGGATTCTTGCCTTCGAAGCGCTTTCTCAAGCTTTCCAGGAGTTGCATATCAGAACGATTACGTCGGGTCTGGTCATCCAGAATGCTAAGAAGACCATTGCCAGGTTTCAAGATGCCGCGAACAGCATCCGAGTTGTCAAAGTAGCTTGTGGCAGGAACGCTGACCTCCTCAGACTCGAGCATGTCGGCCTTGCGATCGAAGAAGTTGGTGAGAGTCATGTTGTACACAGCTTCGGTAGCGGCGTTGTTTAGAAGTTGATCCAGAGCCGAGCCGGTGGAGGTCTGCTGGGCAAAGCCGGGGAAATCAACAATGGACACAGTGTTTGCAATCGACTCCTCAGGGGCGCAGAGCCGTTGGTTGATTGTCTCCATAATCCAAGCGACTAGGAGAGAGTAGAGCGTACGTGCGAGCTCACCAGCGTGGGCGCGGGCTCCGTTCGGATCAAGCATAACTGTGACACGCTCCTTGTGGATCATCCTGGTCTTGTAGCCCAGTGTCGTTTGCAGCTCCCCAGCTCCTACTCCAAGGAAGGCGGCGACGATGGCGAGGACATCCTTGTTCTTGACGGCAGTGATGGTTTGACCACCCTCGTGGGAGAAACCGCCGCTATCATCTCCAGCGACGCTCGTATTGCTGGATGTCTCAAACTCAAGCTGGCCAATGTGAAGGATGCTCGCAAGCAGCTGGCAAATCTCGGCAATCTCAGCACGGGGAAACTCAAGCTTCCTCAGAGCATTTTTAAAGACTTGGAAGCCATCGGCGTCGTTAATGCCGACTTTCAGCTGAGTGGGATGACCGAGAAACTTCCACCGCTTCTGGGCAGCACCAGTAGCATTCGAGGCGCCATCAAGGCCGAGATGGGCTTTCTCGGCTTCACTGGTGCCCGAAAGAAGGTAGTAGAGGATATGAAAGTTGCGCTCTCCTGTAGGCACATCGGCGATACGACTGCGCTCCAGTCGATGATCGAGCAGCTTGCCACCAATGAGGACAGGGTTAGTGGTGGACGACGTGTCGTATTGAAGCTCGTAGAACAGGCCAGCCTTGGAGGCGGTCGAAGTTGTGGCGGTCTTCGTGGTGGTGAGACTATCAAATACGTATGCAGCCAGAGAGAGCTTGGTGGAGAGGGGAGTCGACGACTTGCCGAGAAGAGCCGTGAGAAGGTGAGCGCGGAGGGTTGATTTACCAGAGCCAGATTCACCACTGAAGATTCAAAGGTTAAAAATGTCCAATGTTTGGAGGGGTGATTAAGCAACATCGCCGTGGTTACTTACAGGAAAACAACAGCTTGGTTCTCAGAACGATGACCCAGCCTAAGCCAGGCGCGGTCGGCAATATCCTCAGCGCCGGCCATGGCGCTTCCCTCCTTGCCGCCATCAGGGCCCTTGGTGGACGAGGTATAAGTGTTCAGGGAGATGAGGGCGTGGGAAGAGAGTCGAGCGGTTGGATGAGACACATGGAAGCGACTGGCGAGGTGAGCCGTCAAGTGCGTGTCGGACTGGAGATGGGCTGGGAGCGAGGGCAGCGAAGGCTGAGTGTGAGCTCCTCCGCCGTTGCCTCCCAGATGTGGCAGGCTCATGGCCATGGTGGTCAAGCCGCCAGCGGATGGCTCTGTAGAGGCTCGTGAAGCAATCGAGCAGTAGCGATGGACGAATTGTGGTGGGATCGAAGAGAGATGGTCGTCGTGGGACGGGCGTCGAAGTGTCGAAAGCCGGGGAACCGGCGAAAGCGAAGGCAAAGACGCACTATGAACGAGGGGAAAGGGCGCGGGGGGTTGACAAAACGAGCGTCAGGAAGAGAGGAAGATGCACGCGAGAGGGAAAAGGTGAGGCTTGAGGAAGCAAGGCCGTTCACCAGGTCGGGTTGACTTGACGATGGTGGTGTAACTCTACGCCAAACAAGCCTGAGAAAGGGGATTTGTTTTCTTGGGGACGAACACATGCAGCCGGGCGGCGGTTTTCGGTACGGCGGGCGGGACAGATCAGTAGCGCACAGTTTTCGCACCGGGCACTGGGCTCTTGAGCTACTAAGCACCCGACAGTCAGTGCTATGTTTGTCCCACGACATAAGAAAAAAAAGTTACGAGATTTTGGGAGGGCCTGGCATAACCAGCACACCCACAGCCACACACGCACATGCATCACCCACCCTACACCACGCACCACGCATACACCTTGGACCCAAGCCCTTGACTTCGGCGCTCGAGTCTAAGTCGGGAGCGTCTGTGACCCGTGGAACACTCACTCAGTGATGATCACTGGAACTCGCTGAGACGTGCAACAGGCGCTGAAGGCGCTCCTCCAGCCAGGGGCTATGGCGGAGGATGATGTGGTGCGCTTGAGCTCTTGGGGCCGAGTCCGTGTTGTGAGCGCCCAAATGAAAAGCACACTGTACGCGTCTCACTCAGCACTTCTTTCCCTTCCAGTGAGTGACTCTGTGCTGGCAAACGCCACGCCACATTCCTCTATTTCGCGTGTCCATTCTTTCAACGATTCCGCCCGCCAACGGCGACCGCGACGAGGCGGTATGCTCGTGATGGATACCCAGCAAGCAGGCACCGATCGATCCAATATGACCACTACCTACCACCTATTGATTCGTATGGTAGTTACTTCGTACCCCGTATTGCAAGCTCCTCCTTCGCAGGCGAGGCCGATGGGGCTGGTGATCATCGACTGCCTCCAGTTTTCAGCAGTTGGGATCAAGAAAGGATCCCGGTTCCAGAAGCACCCAAGCATTCAAGCACCGACCGGATGTTACCCGCATAGAGAACGGAGGGCACAAGCGGGTCATGTAAAATGCTTGTTTACCAGTTATAGTTACTCGATTCGTGCTTTGTCCAACACAGTTCTCTGACAGGCCGAGTCTCACCTCACTGGTGGACACGGTCCTCACGGCCTCCGAGCCAAGCCTTGGTAACCAACGGCGCGACGACCGCTCTTTACCAGCAACTACGTATGCGCACGTAGTATACTACTAGGTACGTATGGAGTACAACCATGGTGATTGACGCCTGTGCTGCATAACAAGCGCAAGGTTCATAACACGGCGCATACATGTGCAGGGACAAATAGGCCGTGAGGCCGTTGGCAGACAGAACAGCCCTGGACACAGCGCCAACGCATGATACGTATGGTTGACACTCCAGGTGGTATAGATTGAGTTCCCGCCAAAGCTAATCAATGTAGACTGTGGGCGCTGACGTCTCAAAAGTCTCAAAACTAAATCGGCTTGAAGGGTTCGAAGACTGGACGACATTGACGGGCTCCGCTGGTTCCTGGCTGAGACATTGGCAAAGTGTCCACTGTCTAACACGCGATCCATGCCATCCGAAGCCAGTCATTTTATCAACGCTTTTGGCTTCGGACGTCACGGACAAGATGGACGGCGGGGAAAATGAAAATTTCCCGTACTGGGGACTAGCGAGTGATGAGCGATCACTGATCAGTGATGATTGTCGAACCGAACAGATGAGCGTGTCCATCATCCCCTGTGGTAATCTCCTAGCCAAGAAGCCTCCATATGACTCCACAGCCGGCAGCGCCGTAGTGACCCTGCCCCGTCGCGTGCAAATTGGTCGGCCTGTCAGTTGAGGTAACCTGGGCCTTGGATGACAGATCGACGACGGGCCCTGAGATCCCTTTGTAAGCTTCTGGAATGCCTGGATCAATATGCTAGTGCCGGCCTCGCGGGAGACCGAGTCCCTTGTTACTGTTATTTTGGGGACGTGGAGGGCGGGAGCCTTCTCCCTTGGGCCTTGGGTTTGAGTCCCTTGGCTCCCTTCCGTCTTCAATCTTCCCCACGATGGGATGGGCCTTCATGCCGTGCAAGGTATGATGCCTGTGAGAGGACAGAAGGGCAGAACTGTCTGAGACAATCGTCCATCACCTGCGGACCGGACGAGACAACGAGGTCACGGTACGGAAATTCTTCTTCATTAGATTTGCTTTACCCCGTTCCGCTCCCGACAACTATGTGAGGGCTACGGGCCATCATGATGACCGATCATCAGCTAACTCATACCAGCCGGCTGAAATCGATCGTTCCGCCCGCTCGACGTGGCTGGACTCGGCACGGCCAGCTCCAGTTCGGGTGCCGCTGTCCAGCTGGACGGGCGTGTTTTGAGCGAAAGACGGTTGGTGAGTGACAGCCTTGGAACGGGAACTTACACCTAGAAGAAAAAAGGGGACCGGCACCCGTACCAGCAGATGCTGAGTATCTGCTACCTGTGGGTCGGCTGCGGCACCCTCGTAACACGAACGTGTGAGCACCGGAAGGACGGAGAAAAGGCAGAACAAATGAGGAGGATCTTATGGAGCGGCCAGATCCAGTCCGTGTGCACTTTGCACGAAGCACGAGAAGTTGCCTTTCCCAGGGTTCTCATCACAAGGTTCTTGACACAAGCCGGTTTTCGGTTGACGGTGCGGTGACGTGTTGTTGTTGCTCGCTCGGCCGCACATGACGAAAAGGGAAAAACAACAAAAAGAAAGGAAAAACAGCATGAGCAAATCAGTCCATGCACCATCGAAACCCATCCGTCCATCTCATCCGCAGGGGCGCTACGGGGAACTCAATGCATGCCGGCGACATCCCAGGGGGCGGAGCTACTGCACAGTGCCTAGCTAACCAGAGTAGGTGTTAGTGGCATGCCCTGGCAGTGTTGGACTGCGCTGCGCTGCCGTCCAGTCTTTTCGTGATGGTCCAGCCGGGCCTGGAGGATCGACCGTACTCCGTGCGGAATGAAATGCCTGAGATGGATAGGAGAGAAGTCAGAACGATCCACGGATCCACGCACAGCGCATCCATCCCAACCCATCACCGCACCCGACATTGTGACTGGCATATGTCAGCAGGACGGGATGGCAAATGTAGTGAAAGAATAGAAACGGAAAGTCACCCAGCCCAACTCATCTTCAGCACTCGGGCTGGAGACGATCCAAAGGCGGATGCATCTTGCCAGTACTCGTGATTCAGAGTTGCGTGCACAGCCTCCCCCGAACCTACAACATCACGGTCATGGATATGGCGGAGTGACTTTCAGAAGAGAAAGCAAAGCCGGCACTCGAACCTACCTAGGGACCCTACTCAACGAAAGACGGCCGCAGCCATGCAGACTGTGCAGATAATGCAGAACTATTTACAGGCCAGTTCGCCGCTGAGCTCGTATTTCGAAGCCCGCGTCCCACCATCCACACCATCCGGCGCCCCAGCCTGACCCCCATCGGATCCAACTCAACCCCTTACCCCTACCGCTCACCCGCTGTTCCAAGTTTAGATGCGGTACGGTGCTACAGTGTGAGTGGTTCCCGCCCCAAGGGGTCGACTTGCTCCCTGCCAGCTCCGAGACTGGCTGGCTGAGGCTCCCAGTTGCCACACGCTGACAGCCTGGCACAGGCACAGGCTTGCACACGGCAGGGTCTCTCTTGGCCCCCTGTAAGGATCGGGCCACCCACCCACCGCCCCGCGAGCCCCCTAAGGCGCCGGGCCCCCGCCCAGGTGCTAAAAAGATGGGCCGTTGGCCCTGAATTCCTGCGTAGACACGCGCTTTCGCCCGCCGGACACAGTGCGTACCCCGCACGGCCATCATTCCCAGGAGCGTCCTCTGGGCACGCTGCCTCTTCTCGCCAGGCCTAGTCGCTTCTTCAACTCCTGGAAAGCGTTTATCGTGTTCTGGTTTCGTTGCTTCCTCTACGTCTCCTCCAGCCTCATCAACCGACCTCACTCGCTTTGGTCGTGTTCCTTCAATCGTTAATCTCATCTTCCTCCATCTTTTCCGTTGCCAACTAACGGTCGTGACACCTCCAACATTGAAAAGGAGGGTCGCGTTGCCCAGCGACGATTCTTCCATCTGACCATCAACCCGACACATCAAACTCTTGTCAAACCGTCGTTCTGTCAACTCGCTCTCGCTTCATTCACTCCAGCCGCTTCGTGCCCAACCCAGCCGCCTCCTGCCGGTCTTGCTTGCTCCTCTGAGCGCGTCCATCTATCCGAACACTTTTCCGCTACTACCGAATTTGAGCATCGCTACGTCAAACCGCCTGTGATTGTCCGGTGAGGACGTCACTTCCTCAGCCATGACGAATCGAATGTCCATGTTTTCAACGGCATCAGATGCCATGGGTGGTGGTCCCCGAGGTGGTGGTCCGCAGGCTACCCAAGTGTCGACGACGACACTTCTCAACGCCGTCCACAACATCTACCTAGCCTCGCAGCCTCACAAGCTAGACGGCAGCACCAGTCTCGTTGTCAACACATGGCTCACCGCGGCCCAGGCAGGCGTCACTGTTGATGGCAGTCTCGCAGCTCAAGCCTGGGAGCACGCCAGACGCCGTGCCGAAGATGGTTGCATCATTTTGGGGTACGATTGCCCCAATCAAGTATTGTGCATTGGTCTTCAACATACTAACGCCTGACAACAGATCTCTTCATCAATCCGGCCCCTCCGTCCTACTGCCTTTTCTGAACACCTTCCCTTTCACGATTCCCACTTCTGTCTACAAATCCCTCGAGGCCGTCCGTCCATTCCTCCGTTGTGCGACTCCTTACAATCCGTCAACCCCGAGGCAGGCTGCTCTCGGTGTAACCCTGACGCTGAACCTAACTGGCAACCTCACAGGAGCCTCTCTAGCACTGTCACAAGGCGGTATCGACACTAACAATGGACTTCTGAACATTCCGGCCGAGGCTGGATACCGAGCTTTCGACGTGTTTTACTACCTGCTGACGTCGGCCTCGACCCCAGCTGAGCGTGAGTTTTTGGGTCTTAAGTCAGCCTCAACCTACTCGCTGTTGGCTCGCTCCGGGACCTACGACCCCCCTTCATATCTCCCCACAGCCGACGACGCTGCTGCTGCCGACGATTTTCGTCAAGCCTTGAAAGAAGTCGGAATTAAGGGCTCTGCCCATCGTAACTTCATCTCCACACTTGCTGGTCTGCTCAAGCTAGGCAACTCGCTCGATTATGCGGCAGACTCCGATGACTTGGAGGAGATTTGCGAGGATGTGAGCGGATTACTTGGGATGGAGCCCGAGGTTCTCCTGCAGCAATGCAGCACTGAGGACCGCTGGACATTCGTTGGTGGACTTTACGAGGCGCTCGTGGATTGGGTCATTTCCAAGGCCAACACTGCGATTGCAGCCCAGATGCTCCGCATCCGAGATGGCGATGAATCTGTCGATGGCCGTGGTGTCCGCACCCCTACCTCTAATGAGGAGAATGGTGACACCGTCTCCATTACAGTCATCGAGGTCCCTGAGCCTACCCTGGGCAAAGCCCTTGCTATGCGTACCATCTTCGACGATACACTGGGTCTCAACGCCGAGATGATTCAAGACGGCGTCGACGTTTCCCCCGCAGGTTCCTCGGTCATCAAGGAAATGCAACAGGCCGTCGCTGAGGTCGCTCCCGACCTGGGGATCATGACTGGCCCTCGAGGTAGGGATCGACAGCACGAGCTCGAGAAGAGAGAGGTCATTCTCGAGAAAATTGCGTACGCAGGCGAGGAGGATGGCTTCCTGAAGAAGCTACTCTTCCCTATTGCCGGTGAGGGTATTAACCTCGGTCGGGCGGGTCGTTTTGATCTCCCTGCCATCCTCGGGTCCAGTCGTGCCTGGTACCATTTGTCTCTGCACCCAACCGATGATTCCCCCGCAAGCCTCGCGGCCCTTCCTGCAATCACTTCGGCTTGGTCAGCTGGCACTGTTTCCCGACAACTCCGCTCTTGGAGACTCCCAGAATGGGCAAACCGACGCAACAGGAGCCTGGATTACACTGCGGACTTCGATGTCGATGAGTTTGTTCAGCGATACGCTCCACTCGGCTGTAAGGACGGCAAAGATGGAGTCGAGACATGGATGCTAGAGCGTGGGTGGAGCAACGGTGAGGTCTTCATCGGCAAGGAACGCGTTTGGATGCGCGAGAGTGCCTGGTGGGAAGCTGAGAGCATGTTGGACATCAAGCCTGCCCACAGCCTCCAGAGTGTCGGCGCCAACCCGTTCAACTCCGGCTTTGACACTGGATACTCTGCCAACGGAAGTGGCTTCTTTCCTCCCCCGGCCATGGAGAACAGCTTCAACGGCAGCAACGATCATTTGGTGCACAATCGGCAGTTCAGTCAAGGCAACATGAGTCAAGTTACTCTAGGCCAGAACTTGAACCAGAATCGCACTGCTGCCCCTTCTATCACCCCCAGCGCCTTGCGAAATGCTGCCCCGGGCGACTACGGCCTTGGTAAGAAAGGAGACACCTACAAGGGCGAAGTATATTACAACGACGCTGGCGAGTTCACTGGTGTCTTGGATCCGGAATTGGCTAAGGACAAGCACATCGAGACCAAGAGCATTCCTTTTGGTCGTCGAGCTTGGATTGCCGTCGTCTGGGCTATAACATTCTGGATTCCCTCACCACTTCTCTCAACTGTCGGGCGAATGCGACGACCTGATGTTCGTATGGCCTGGCGCGAGAAGGTTGTGTTGTGTCTCGGTATTTTGTTTCTCAACGGTCTGATGGTGTTCTGGATCATCGGTTTCGGTAAACTACTCTGCCCCAACTCTGACAAAGCCTGGAACGAAAAGGAACTCGCCACGCACCAAGCCTCAAACGATTTTTGGGTTGGCATTCACGGCAAAGTCTACGATATTACAGACTTCTGGAGGCGTGATCACAGCGATACCGACGTTTCAACCACATCAAGCAACATGTTGCCTCTGGCCGGTCTGATTATGGACAACTACTTCATCCCGCCTCTGAACGTAGCTTGCAAGGGACTAGGTATCAAAAAGACGACCCGGTTGACCCTCAACAACACTATCGCGGACACCACGGCCGTTCACACATCGGGCTACTATGCTAGTGACCGGACCAGCGCCTTGGGCGATGAAAACTGGTACTGGACAAACTTCGAGCCTACGATCAAGGAGTACTACCATGGCGACGTTGTCATCAAGGAATCCAAGCTTAAGAAAGAAGGAAAGGACGAGTCGCATTACTGGGCTAGATACGGCAACAAGATCTACGATCTGACAGACTACTTCTACTCGCAGGACTTGTTCGACAGCATAGCGCAGTACACGTACCTGAACAGTGATGTGTCGGATCTCTGGAAGAACAACCCTGGCACAAACATCAAGGAGTCCCTCGACGCCCTGATCGAAGACTCGGTGGGCAACAAGACGAATCACGCCAACATTTTGAACAGTTGGTACTGCATCCAACGAACCAGCTATGTGGGCATCACCGACTTCCGAGACAGCGCCAAGTGTCAGGTCAACAACTATATCCTTCTAGCCTTTGCAGTCATTATTTGTTGCGTTATCGGCATCAAGTTCCTTGCTGCTCTTCAGTTCGGCTCCAAGCGCCGTCCTTCTCCCCAGGACAAGTTCGTCATCTGCCAGGTTCCCGCCTATACCGAAGGCGAGGACTCTTTGCGAAAAGCTCTCGACTCCCTCACAGCGCTCCAATACGACAACAAGCGCAAACTCATTTGTGTTATTTGCGATGGTGTCATTGTCGGTCAGGGCAACGATCGCCCAACGCCTAAGATTATCCTTGACATCCTCGGAGTTGATCCTAAAGTCGACCCCCCGGCCCTGCCATTCAAGTCTGTGGGCTCTGGCGCTGAGCAACTCAACTACGGCAAAGTCTACTCTGGTCTTTACGAGTTTGAGGGCAATGTCGTCCCATACCTCGTTGTTGTCAAGGTTGGCAAGGAGTCGGAACAGGTCAAGTCGAAACCTGGCAACCGTGGCAAGCGTGACTCCCAAATTTTGCTCATGAGCTTCCTCAACCGCGTCCACCATCGCTCGCCCATGAGCCCCCTGGAGCTCGAGATGTTCCATCAGATCAACAACATCATTGGTGTGGATCCTGAGTTGTATGAATATCTCCTCATGGTCGATGCCGATACATGCGTCAGCGAAGACTCCCTGAACCGGTTGGTTGCTGCTTGTACCCACAACGCCAAGATCGCTGGTATTTGCGGTGAGACGAGCTTGGAAAACGATGAGAAGACTTGGTGGACCATGATCCAGGTTTACGAATACTTCATTTCCCATCACTTGGCCAAGGCTTTCGAGTCTCTCTTCGGCAGTGTCACGTGTTTGCCAGGATGGTACGTATTGCCAACGATCCCAAATTCGAAACGACAAGACTAACTAGAATATAGTTTCACCATGTATCGCTTAAGAACGGTTGACAAGGGCAAGCCGCTCATCATCTCGGATGCCATCATCAAGGATTATGCTGTCTGCGATGTAGACACCCTACACAAGAAGAACCTTCTGGCCCTCGGTGAAGATCGTTACCTTACAACCATCATGACGAAGCACTTCCCATCCATGTCCTTCAAGTTCATTCCCGACGCCCAGTGTAAGACGGCTGCGCCCGAGTCTTGGAGTGTTTTGTTGTCTCAGCGTCGTCGATGGATCAACTCAACCATCCACAACCTCGTTGAGCTGATGCAACTCAAAGAGATGTGTGGTTTCTGCTGCTTTAGCATGCGCTTCGTTGTGCTACTCGATCTCTGCGGTACTATCATTCTACCTGCCACCACCGCGTATCTAGGCTATCTCATCTACCTCATCGCGTCGAAGACTGGCCAATTCCCTCTGATTTCCGTCATTATGATTGGAGCAGTGTACGGTCTACAGGCGCTCATTTTCATTCTCAAGAGGCAGTGGCAGCACATCGGATGGATGATCATCTATATTCTTGCGTTCCCCATTTATTCGCTTATCCTTCCCGTTTACTCTTTCTGGAACCAGGACAACTTCTCGTGGGGTAACACGCGTATCGTCATTGGTGAGAAGGGTGACAAGCAAATCGTTGCCGTCTCTGAGGAAGTATTCGACCCTCGCTCTATTCCCTTGCAACGCTGGGACGACTACGCCATGTCCAATAACCTACCCGGCCGTCGTGGTGGAGGGCAGGAGAAGCATGATTACTCTTTCGGTGACCAGTACGAGATGGATGATATGAAGTCTGTCTACTCGGCTGGCCCCCAGGGATCTGTCTTAACCGGTATGCCTGGCCGCAACCCCTACTTGCCGCCGCACTCGCCTGCAGGCATGAACACGCGCAACTCTACCATGCACGGCTACCAAGAGTCGCCCATGGCTAACCGCCAATCGATGATGTCCATGGGCACCGGCGTCCACGACATGCGCACCGGCTCGCCGTACCAGGACTTCCCCGGTCAGCGACCCAGTGTGAACAACCTGCGCGGCCAGGCCAGTCTGTCTCCTGGAATGGGAGGTGCCAGCCGGTCGGGCACGGCGCTGGGCTTCTCGAACGGGGCCCGGTCTCCTGGACCCGACGGTATGCGGTCTACTTCCTCGTTCGACTTCCAGAATGGCCACGGTGTCAACGACATGGCCATTGTCGACTCAATCCGCTCTGTCCTGGGCGAGGTCGATCTTGACACGGTCACGAAGAAGCAGGTCCGCGCTCTGGTCGAGCAGCGTCTCCAAACGGAGCTGGTTGGCGAGCGCCGCACCTTCATGGATCGCCAGATCGACCACGAGCTTGAGAACATGTAATGCATGCGTACATGGCAGGAAATTTTGTAGAACGGCGGAAAGGAAGAGACGAGTTAGTCTCCGGATCTCTCAGTACATACCTTTTTGGGGTTTATACACAACCGCCCACACGCGACCATGAGCCCTGGCTCCTGTCCGCGTGGATGGTGCAGCGACCCAGGAATGGACAAGGGAAGCCGGGCTGTGTGGGTGTCCAAAATGAAAATTCAGGATTGTGTTCTCGGCGTTTGTATTAGGCAGAGGGAGTCGTTCGTTGGATATTTGCTCACATCTACCAAAGAGGTCATAGTGGTCTAATATCACCGGGCTGGACTGGGCTGGGCTGGTTGGGTTGCGCTGCATCTCCTGATCTGATCAGAAAGGATCTTTCCTTATTATTATAATACATTTGGTTAATTGCTCATTTGTCTTCTCGTTGTTGCCTGTACTCATGATGGCCCGGCAAGATTAGCGATAGCGCGGGTCATATTACGTAGCACAGAGTCGAGCACTGGACTTCTGTATATCACCTTGACAATACTCAACTTATCCGCTGGCTTTTGGTTTCCATTGCTACCATGTCAAAACTAGTTATGTCATCGTCTGGGATCATTTTCTATGCTGGAATTAACTCTACTTCGATAATCTTCCGGTTCTCCTGTTCCTTTCTTTGTGTGTTCCGCGCGCTTATAGTCTCGTGGAAGCGAGCGGAATGTCTCAACGACAAGTCCTTACTTATCAATCATACCGACACCCTTGAGACGGAGATATACATCGGTGCCCCAACCGTACAAGCTCTGGACGGCAATGCCCCCTCCAAAGTACTCTGCGTATGCCCGACTCAGGGGTAAGCCATAGCCCAAGCCGGCAATGGAACTGCCGCCGGTGCTGGCGGAGGCGATGGCTCCAAGGCCAATGTCACTGCCACTGCCACTGCCGGGGAAGTCGTCGGGGTTGTCGGAGAAGGTGGTGAAGGAGTAGGACCAGATGCTGGGGGCGACATCGGGGGGGATGCCGCCACCGCGGTCGCGGATGCGGATGGTGACGCCAGGGGCGTTATCGTCTAGCGGGGCAATGGCACCGCGATCGTCTTCCTCCGAGGGGCGGGCAACGGCAAAGGGGGGGTCATCATAGGAGGTCTCGCGGAGAGGAGGCTCTGGGGCGATGGTGACAATGACGGGCTCTCGGGACTTGTTCTCGACGGTGGCGCGGAAGGCGTTCTTGAGGAGCTCCGTGACGATGTACTCCAGGTGCATCGGAACAAAGGCGAAGGTAGTATCAGGCTCGCCATCGATACAGAGCTGAGGGCGGACGCCGTACCGCAGCTCGCAAATGTCGGCGACGAAGCCAGCGCATGACTCAATAATGTCGGCGGGTTTGAGGACAGTGTCGATGACACCAATGTACGAGGGGTGCTCTGGACAAGGCGTGGGACTGGCGGGCGGGTCAAAGTGCGGCTGGCTGCTGAAGTGCAAGGCAATATGCTGCTCGGCGATGAGGCGGGTACCTATGCGGGCGCGAAGATGCTGGTCGAGGAAGCGGGTGACCTCGGCGGGGGATATGTAGCGGCGGCACTCGAGGAAGCCCTTTGCGAGGATGGGGATGGTGTCGGTATGAGTCTGGACGAGTTCGGCGAGGACGTTTGTGAAGCGGACCTCGTCGTCGAGGGAGGAGATGGGGCGGCCGTCACGAGAGGCGTGCAGGTATGGCAGCAGAATGGAGAGCGAGTGGATGTAGTTGTTGTATATGCGCGAGATGTTGGGGTTCGTGACGACGATGTAGGGCAGGTTGCGCAGGGCCTGGATGCGGTGGGCGAGGCGGACGGGGAGCAGCGAGAGGGCGAAATTAGCCGAGGTGAGGAGGGACTCGGAGGAGAGGGGAGGGCGGCCGTGTCTGCGAGGCTGTCAGCACCATGATGGCATCCGCATCACCACGATCACACGACGTACCGGACCAGGTCGGTGAGGCTGAGCGGGTGTTGATGCTGCCGGGCCAGCGCCGCAACCTCGGCGTCCGAGACCTTGTGGGTGTGCAGGCGGCGGCGATGTGAGGCTTCAGGGTAGCCGAGGGTCGACGACGAGGTCCATTGCGAGCGCCGCGGGCCGTGCAATGCGCTCTGGGGTCGGCGAGGCTGTGATTGTGATCGGAGGAAGACGAGAGGGAGAGCACGCGGGGGGGCACCAGCTGAAACAGTGGCACTGGTGCTCCGAGGCAGGCACCGCCTCATTGACGTCAAGCTGGCAGATGAGCCATTCATTGCCGTCGCTTCATTTGAGCATTCTGTCCGACGTATGGCTAATGGTGAGTCGGGAAGAATTCGGACGAGGGAAACACGGCGTCGACGTTGGGGTTTGGCGATGCTCGGATGGATGGATCGAAGCAAGGAAGGAAGGATGACTCTCCCGTCTCCCCCGGGAAGCTTGGACCCGGCCCCCGACGGCACCGGCACCATCCTGCTGGGGCTTCCATCTAGCGCGCTGCCGGGCGGCTTATCGCGGGGCAGAACAGAGCGCTGTTACAGGGGCTTACAGGGCTTACATGGGGGACCGCGCGGAGGGTGATCCGCATGGAGGGGCTGCCTACCGCAGGCTATCGTAGGCTATCGTAGGCTCTAATACGTCACCGGCCCGGCTCGTATCGTGTCAGTGGAGGGGCAGGACGAGAGCAGAGAGAAAGATACCGAGGAACGCGCCCAAGATGCGATAGATTGCTGTTGTCTAGGTAGAAGAAGGTTTATCGTTCATTTATAACCTATGGCTTCTTTCTATGGAGAAGTTGACAAGGGCCCTCGTAGCCTGCTCAGCTCAGCTCGGCTCAGCCCATCCAAGTCTATGCATCGTTGCGCTTCTTCCCATCGCTGTCATCATCTACTGCGTCTTGACCTCCTGGTCGGGCTCAACGAGCTTGATGTGCTCGTTCGACTCCAGCGTGGTGACGGCATCCTGATCAAACTTGACACTGGGGACGTTAGAAAGCAGGATGAAACTTGCTAGACAGGAGAGGGAGGGGTGGGAAGGTGGGACGCACGAGAAGCCCTTGATCAACGAGTACTCGTGCTCGATCTTGCCGCCCTGGTCGATGGCGTGCTGCTTGGCACTGTTTGCAACGCGTCAGTTAGTTCCCATCTTGACTCTATTCCTAATCATGTATCATCTCGTCTAGTTTCGAGCGAGAGGGCGGGAGGTTTTGGGGGGCCAAGGGGAGCATTACGCCTGGACCTGGTCGGGCGAGGCGTCGTCCTTGCATGAGACCTGTGAGGGGTAGGGGCTGTCAGCAACCTTGGGCGGTTCTGCGGGTACGACGGGTACAGCTTGCTACTCACAATGTAGGTAGGCATGTTTGCTTGTTTCTTGGGTGGGGAGATGTCTGTTTGATGGTGGTTTGTTGGGAAATGGAGATGGAGATGGAGATGGTTATGTTGTTGGAAGATGTATGATTGCAAGTTGGAGCCCCCTCTTGGGAAACCGCGGATGGGTTCCAGTTATATCCACAACCACCCCCAAAAGCGTGACACGCCGGAACCTAACCTAGGAGGCCTATCCTATCAACTAAGGACACCCATCATCACACTCGCACTTCACAGCACGTTACGTTCGCGCACCCACTCTGCGCTTACTTGCCAATCAGCCCGTCCCCTATCGCGCCAGTTGCCTGTTTGGGCTGTGTCGGGACTGCCCGCCGCAACTTGCAATGACGCAATCCCTCCGGCAGCGGCCAGGTTTCGTTCTTGACGGGCTGCGTTTTGGGGGTTCAATGACGTGCGCGTGGGGATAGTGGCTGGCCTTTTGGGTGTCCGGAGCGACGAGTGAGACAAACTTGGCGGGTTTTGCTGTGAGTGCGTGGCCATGTCATCGTCACCGGGGCAAGTAGGTAGCCAGGGTGAGTAACAGGATAAGCATCGTCTCTGCTCTATGCATATAGCCTCAGGTGGCCGCATTATCATACGCGCAGTACAGTGGTCTGGCTTACGTGGACGTGCAAACATGTAGATGCCATCTCTTCAAGAAGCCTTCTTTCTGCATGCATGCACTTTCTATACGCATGCACAGTCAGGAATGTCTCGCTCTCGACGAGCCTCAGTAGCGACCCCTTTCAACTCCAAGCCTATTTCTATGAGTGTATCCCGTCCTCAAGATGGGTTCGGATCGAGGTGCATCATTGGCACCGCCGACTGCTCGGAGATGCGCGAAGTCCCTAGGCCCACATCGCCGGTGCAATGGCCTACGCTCCGCAGCTCTCCATATCAGACACTGCCATATCTGGTCTGTATTCGTACCGCGAAGAACAATCGTAAACTTGTGACCAGACTGTTCGAGCTGATAATCTTTTATGTGGTAGGGTGGAGGTAGAAGGACGGATAGTTCGGAGTTTTATTAGTCGGCTTGGGGTTAACCTGTTACATCTATTGAGTTCTTGTGGTACATGTTATCATTTTCCAAAGTGTCCTAATCAGATAAGTAACTATTTAATTATTACATCTTGACTTTTGAGTTACTTGTTCGACAGTTAGGCGAGGTTAATTGAGAGTGTCACTCGTAGAGTGAGCTTGGTTGCCAAACTAAACTGTAAATAGCCTACACGCCCACCTTGTGTGAAAATAGATTAACAAATAGAGATAGCACTCGATTTCGAGGAGTGCCATACTGTACAACAAACAGGGTGGGGTGCTATCTCGACTAGAATGGCTATCTAGTCTAATCTGTGATGTGACAATGCGCAATGTGGGATTCTCATGGCATCTGGGTTCCGTCCAGTTGCACAAACAACGACTTTCAACATGTGACCATGAGCATCACACTTGTATCTTTGTGTCGAAATCACAGATAACATAGCAAATAGACATCGTAATTAGCATGGTATGGTCCAGACAGTTTTGCTTACAATCACAAATAGGTGGCAAGTCGAAATCCAACCAGCGAGTATAGGGTAGCACCTGAACAGCACCTGTGTGCCCACCTAGCTACTTCGTACCTACGTCGAAAGCCTCCTTCCATGGAGCTTTAGGCGCGTAGCTGACACTGTTCGTGATTCTTGTAGACTTTACAAGTGATTCTGGCGGTTTTGAATAGGCGCCGCCATAAACTTCGACTTTTCAGAATCGACAACGGGTGCCATAGAGACACTGACGTCGATGGAGATATCGCGTCATGGGGAGGTTAGAAAACGCTGGAGCGCGTCGCAATAAGGTTGTCGGACCAACACCACCTGGCGTCTATGTTGACTCAGGTGTTGCGTTGCGGCTCTGGACCGGTCCCTTTGCGTTTCCATCGTATCCCATGATGCTGACGAAGATGGGAGATATGCGAGGATGAGGAAGAGCTAATGAGGAGCGAGAGAGACCGCGGAACATCTCCATCATACAATCTTAACTTCGGGATGGGTGAGAACAGACAGTTGGGAATGCCGTGCAGTGTGCAACCCGTTTCTTCCATTGACAAGGTCGGTCGGTGCCCGGTACCAATGCTGGCTGCTACATACACGGGACACCCACCCAGCCTTTCGGGCGCGCACTACCGAGCATGCGCATGCACAGTCGAATTCGGGAAAACAGGGTCCATGACGATCCAATCGTTCGCAGGCTGGGCGGCTTTTGGCGTTGTGATTTCAAGAGTGACGACCAACCACGAGCCCGCGTTCGTATTCGTATCCGGGATGAGGATGAATGGGCCATGTCGATGAATTAATCCATGGATCATGGGTCAGTCCCAAGCTGTCCAGGTTCGCCCAAGTCCCCAACAGAGAATTCACCAATTAGTCATCTGAATAGCGGTCAATGTCGACTGGCTGTGGGGAGACCAATTGGCCAATGGGTTTGCTGAACAGAGTCCCGCGAGGGCCGACGACAAAATATTGTTGCGAGGGGAGGAGAGGGTGTGCAAATTTCCATCATGCGGCGGGAGCTGAAGCAGCGGGCTGGCAGCATCAAACAGGCCCGGGGAACTATGTGACTACCCGCTCAGTTGCGCAGTTGTGCCTTGCCCTCTCTTATCCTCTGTTAATCATCACGGCCTGCGACATCCACGGATGCTGTCTGCCTATTCGTATATCGGCATCGCATGAGGGAAGATGACGAGAACCCTGGCCGAATACGACGGAAAGGTGAGCTCCCTAGCTCGTAAGCTGGCTCGGAGTGTCGGGGGCCTGGCATTTGGCGAGCACCGAGGGGGAGTGGGGGGTGAATGGTTCACCAACTGACCCGTTCCCTTCATCTGATCCGTGGCCCGCCCCTTGTTCACACCCAGCGATGTGACTGGTTGTAAGCAGATAGCCCTTGGCCGGCGGCTCCATGTCGCTCGATAGGGAGATGCACTAACCACCGCGAGGCTTGCCCTAGGAGAGGAGCCGTGCATGATGCGCCTCCTTGGCACTTGACTTGGGTGTCTGGCAGATGTGAAAACGGATGCATGATCTTATATAAATATAGTTAGCGCGCGACGCTGCTCTTGACGGCACCCACGAGGTTAATCGCTGACCTTTCACTCCCAAGGCCTTCGTCAATACGGGTATCATGAGTGGGATATGTGATGTTGGCATCGGATCGAGCCTACGTCCAGCCTATCGAGGAGCTGGCGTTGTGCACCAATGGCAAATCAGCCCGGGGCCAATGCTGAAATACAGCTCCGGCACTGACTCTATACGGATACGCGTAGCGCACAAAGTGCGGAACGCCGGTGCTCCCTATCCAGCTTCAGGTCATGAGGACCAAAAATAGGTAACGTACGGCCATGGCATATGCATGGGCCCAGCGTTTTGGGACTCATGAAAGAAACCTCTCTGCTCCTATCGAGATAGAACACTGCGTGCTATCCCGAATACGCATGAGCTGTGCCCGGGAGACTCCGGATGTAGGTGGGTACCTGTGTATTTGCATGCAGAATACCGGATCTGGAGGGTGTTGGAAGCTTGATGCCACCATTGCGAAGTGTACATAGCAATATTCGTACAGCCACACTCGAGTCTCAGGCGTCTTTTTGTATTCGTAGATTCGCGAGGCCAAGCGGGGCTAGGATATGGGACAGCCGACGGCACCAAGGCTGAAGTGCGTCACCACTACATAGAAGCTGCCATAGGCATGTCCGGATGCCGCCACAAGTAGGTCCTGGGAATTTGTTGAGTGCTGTATCTCGCAAGGTGAGGGAAGCAATGCATTATGGATGAGATACTCCATCTGACTCAACCCGGCTGGAATTAATCTGCATCTGCGAGAAGAAGGCATCATGCAGCCCGCGGGGGTTTTGGGTCAGGGCCAGGCATGGGGAAACGTACGATGTAACGACACAATGCCAGGGGAAGAACTGGAGAGTTTCCCGCCGTGCCGGTACGCCATGTGCGGCACATAGCCCTGCGGCGCAAGATGTATTCGTTGTCAAGGATGGAGGGACAAATGGCCAGTGACGTGCTCCTCGGGCGTGGTGGTTGTGCTATGTAACGGCATGCTGAGGAAGCATTGTTGAGTGATGGCGGAGAAGAATGGGAATGGCCAATGGACCGTTGACAATGCTACCTACATGGTAGAGGGGTGTGTGTGGGTGTGGACGTGCCGGCTGCTAGTTAAAGCGGCAGGCGATGACGATGAGTTTGCAATGATGCAAGATGCGAGATGGAAAATGCAAATTGCGAGAGAAGAGGAGAGACGTGACCAAAAATGAAGATCTGTAATGTAGAATGGGTTGGTTCGATGGATAGCAGCAAAAAGTTACCTGTAGGAATGAATTGATCTGATCTGTCTACATATTTGGTTGATCTGGCGAGTATTCGTGCCTGGTAATTGAGTGAGATGGTCGGCCGCGGCTGCCGCTTCGTTCCGCAGCCGCCCCTCGCTCGGCAGCCTATCAGCTTCGCATCTTCCGGAGACGGCAAAGTGGTCTGTTTTCCTGGGTCCCGGAGCTCAACGCAGCCGGCCGCAACGCACCAACGATGCACATCGTACTGTAGCACTGTAGCACTCCCTGCACCTGTGCCACACAAACGGTGGTGCGAGGTGTGGAAGGAGGAAGAGATGAAAGAGGAAAAAGAGGAACCTAGCCCGGCCTTACTTTTGGTTAGAGGTCGACCGTGCTTGTTGCCCAACCAAATTGCCGCGCTAGACCATGAGGGGCAATTTCGTGGATGGGTTTTGGGGTCTAGCGAGATAGTAAGTAGATTAGACTCGGCGGGAAGAGGAAGGATTTTTTTTTGGTTGATTGAAACGAAGCCCAGCAAAATTAGTTGACTGTCGTCATTTCCCAAGATTTTTCTCGTCTCTCTCTCTTCGATTTTTCCGAGAAGAGAGTGAGAAGGAGAGAGAGAGGCAAAAACAGAGAGCCGATGGGTGATAAGGAGGATGCGAGACAAATACAGAGACCTCCTGTCATTGTCATGCTCTTCAGCTAGTTTTTCTCATCCGGGCTGTTCCTATCGTGTGGCCCGGATTGACAACAAACAGAAAACAAACCCCGACAGCTGCCCATCCATTAGGTATTTCTGCGGGGGCGCCCGTATATCCGTACCGACAGCTGATGACTCCCGCAGCCCGTCGATGGTGCTGTTGCTGCTGCTGTTTCCACGTTAGTGCTGCGGGTATTCCGTAGAGAAAGCAGACGGTGTGGTGTGTATTAACAGGTGTGTGCTATGTGTGTGTGTGTGTGTGCGTGCAGATGGACCCTTGTGCGCGCGTGCTGTGGCTGCTTTCCAACCTCCGCACCACCAAGAGTTATCCGTGATCCACCGTCGTCAACCACACGCCCCCCCCTTGTCAATCTCGGTGGAGAGAGAGAGTGACAGAGCGGCACACCGGAGACAGGAGACAGGAGACAAGCAACAGAGTCAATTCCAAGAAGAAGGTGAGAAAAAAAGACGGGAATCAGTGTTTCAAGAGAAAGCGCTTTCCAAAGCAGCCAGTCTATCCAGTCCGTGGCGTGTCCCGGACTCCCTGGCTCCTCTCCACTTCCTCGTCCTGCTTCTCATAATAACTTCTCTTCCTTCTCTCTCTCCTCCCGCTCTAGTAGGATAGTTCTTGACCACAACCGCCGAAAATCCCACCTCGGAACCCCGGGCCCTTTTTTCTCTTTCGCCCGAACGAAGGAAGCACCATCCCCATTCTCGCACACTGTTGATCATACCTTACCCGGACCCTTCTTTTGAGTACCCGAGTCTTGGCCTGCCGGCGCTTGCGGTGCCCTGCCCGGGAATTACTAACGCCTCCTCCCTCCGCCGCCGGACTTCCTCAAACCTACCATTTATTCTCCCACCCCCCTTCCCTTTCTCTCCCTCTCTCCCTCTCCCCCCGTCCCTTTCCTCGTCCCCCAAAGGTTTCCCTTCAGCCTCGTCCTCGTTTCGTGGTGCTTCTCGTAGCCCCTCCGACACACGCACGGCTCGAGATTCAGCGGCCTACACCACAACACCCACCGCAACACCGATATTCTCGCGAATCGCCATCCCTTTCGCGACCGACGCGACCCAGCTCACCCTCGACCCCGTCCGCCTCCGCTCGGCCTGGATACGACCTGTCCGTCGTCTCTTCCTCTCATCAGCCGCAATGGACGCCATAAACACGACCGCCTCGGGTTTCACGTCCGTCTTGGCCAACGCCAAGTATCCCAGTGTCAATATCCCCCCCCAACTCGACTATGTCGTCGACGCCATCTCCAATGCCGGGGCCTGGACCATCGCTTTTACCTTGATCGCTCTGTGCGTCGTTTATGACCAGTGTAGGTGCACCCCGTCTGTACTCCCCGACGACCAGTCGCACTGACGCAACGTCTTCCTCCCACAGTCAGCTACATCATTCGAAAGGGCTCCATTGAGGGCCCATCATGGAAGCTGCCGTTCATCGGTCCCTTTCTCCAGTCCATGGATCCTAAATTCGAGGAGTACCATTCCAAGTGGCTCAGCGGCCCTCTCAGCTGTGTCTCCGTCTTTCACAAGTGAGTTCTCTAAGAAGCTCTGGTGGTGGCCCCACTAACATATTCGTAAAGGTTCGTCGTGATCGCCTCTACTCGCGACATGGCTCGCAAAGTTCTCAACTCGCCCTCGTACGTCAAGCCCTGTGTTGTCGACGTTGCGTACAAGCTTCTTGGCCACGACAACTGGGTGTTTCTTGACGGCAAGAAGCATGTCGACTTTCGAAAGGGTCTCAACAACCTATTCACTCGCAAGGCCCTCCAGTCTTACCTGCCTGGTCAGGAGGAGGTGTACAACACGTACTTTGATCGCTTCGTCAACATCACCAAGGAGAACAAGGGCGAGCCCGTCCCCTTCATGGTCGAGTTCCGCGATCTCATGTGCGCCGTCTCTTGTCGCACCTTCGTCGGGCACTACATCTCGGACAAGGCCGTCAAGAAGATTTCCGACGACTACTACCTCATCACCGCCGCCCTCGAGCTCGTCAACTTCCCCATCATCATTCCCTTCACCAAGACCTGGTATGGCAAGAAGGCGGCCGACATGGTCCTGGCCGAGTTCACCAAGTGCGCCGCCAAGAGCAAGGTTCGCATGATCGCTGGCGGCGACGTTACCTGCATCATGGATGGCTGGGTCCAGCAGATGATCAAGTCCCAGGCTTGGCGCGAGGCCGAGGAGAAGGGCAACACCGAAGGCGTTGAGAAGCCCCAGCCCCTCCTCCGCATGTTCAACGATTATGAAATCTCTCAGACAATCTTCACCTTCCTCTTCGCTTCTCAGGATGCAACCAGCAGTGCCGCCACTTGGTTGTTCCAAATCACTGCCCAGCGACCCGATGTTCTCGACCGCGTCCGAGAAGAGAACCTCAAGGCCCGCAACGGTGACCCGTATGCTGAGGTCAACATGGATCAGCTTGAAGGCATGACGTACACGCGCGCCGTCGTCCGCGAGCTGCTGCGATACCGCCCCCCTGTCCTTATGGTTCCTTACCTGGTCAAGAAGCCGTTCCCCATTAGCGATACCTACACTGTTCCCAAGGGTGAGTTTTTGAAGGGACCTCGTGTGTTTAACTAAGATGGTTGAGCGCTAACGGATGATTGATAGGTTCCATGCTGATTCCCACGACCTACCTGGCGCTCCACGACCCCGATGTGTATGATAACCCTGATTACTTTGACCCCGAGCGATACTACACCGGTGATGCCGAGGAGAAGGGCAAGAAGAATTACCTCGTGTTTGGTGTTGGCCCTCACTACTGCCTTGGACAGACATATGCCCAACTGAACCTGGCGTTACTCGTTGGAAAGGCGTCGTTGATGCTGGACTGGAAGCACCACGCGACGCCCCGGTCAGAGGAGATCAAGGTGTTTGCCACAATCTTCCCCATGGTGAGTTCTCCCCGTCAAACATATGTGTCTGAAATCGAGAGAACCAGAGAACTGACAAGCTATAGGATGACTGCCCTCTGACCGTGGAGAGGAGGAAGTGGTGAAGACGTGGACTGAGGTCGCTGTGCGGCTGAAGCATGACACCTCGGGGGTTTGCGATCTGACGGCCGCCACCTCACAGACACAACGAGCCAGCCAATGGCTGACCGATGGAAATGGGGTGGGTTAAAGTAGCGAGGTTGACGAGAAGACCGAACCTCTGGACTGGGAGCCGTGCCGAGATGGCAAAACAAATACGGTGGTGGGAGCTTGAAGAACGAGCTTCGTTGACGAAAACCGAGCCCACGTCATCACAGAGGCCGAAGAAGGCAGACGTGGCACGACGGGATATTCAGTTGTAATACCTATTCTCCGTGTATATAGTTGGCAGGAAGCCTATGGGCGTTATCTTGGGCTACAGGCCGTAGAGCATTGATTAGCCAAACGCATGGCAATTGGACAAAGCGCACATGAGATGCAGGAGATGTGAAGATATGATGAGGGCAGACGTGGCCCAAGCGAGAAAACGCAAGATGAAGGCTGATGAGGGAAGAATGTGTCAAGGAAGCGAGTCCGTGGCTATGGCGATCTGGGTTTGGACCTTGGCCAGGGTCATTGTCATGGACGCTAGTAGCGAGGCGAAGTGAAATATGACGGTGGTGGTGTAATATGGCCATTGTAAACCGTCTTGGAGAAGAAGAAGAATAATCACTCCCAGTTAGTTATGACCGTTCCTGCATCTAGTCATGTGCCACGTGCAATCCTGAGTCGGTTTGGCTGACTGGCTGACGGGTTAGTGAGTGGCCAGGAAATGTCCATCCCGTCCCGGCCGGTTGTGACGGAGGTGGGTGGGTGGGTACTTGGCACGTCGCAGCACTCTTCACCTCTACTAAGTTACTACTGTACGGGTACGGGGCATGACAGCTGCTAAACCCACCTCCACACCAAACCTCGACTTCAACCTGGCATACTCACCAAAATCCTCTCGCCCTTACGCCCGTCCCCGTCTCCCCCAATCAGCCATGGCATCCCGCCGCGCCTTCGCCGCCTCCACCTCCGGCCTGCGCGCCGCCGTCACCGCCTCCGTCTCCGCCGGCCCCGCGCCCGCCGTCTTCGCCGGCGCCCGAACCCACGCCCTCCCCCGCCGCCCTGCCGTACAGCAGCCGCGCGCGCTCGTCGCCGGCCCGCGCCGCTGGTACTCCTTCTTCTTCGACGACAAGGTCCCCGGGAGTCGCCTGTGGGAGTTCGACGACCTGAAGGCCCAGCTGGGGAAGCAGGGCAAGGACGGCGACAAGATCGTCATTGTCGGTACGTCCTCGAGAACCGCGTTCATGCCTCCCCCCCCTCGGTTGGCCCATGTCCGCCAGCGCCCCCAATCGCTTGATGCAATCTTCTGACAGCCCGCCACCAGACGTCCGCGAACCTGCCGAGCTATTCGAGACGGGCAGAATTCCCGGTGCCATCAACATCCCCATCACCAGCGCCATCCAGAGCTTGCATCTCCCCGAGGAAGACTTCCAGGAGCTCTACGGCTTCGACCGACCGCCCAAGGACGCTGAGCTGCTCTTCTACTGCAAGGCAGGCGTCCGCGCCCGCGCGGCCGCCAACATCGCCCGACACGCTGGCTACGAAAGGGTCGGCGAGTACCCCGGGAGCTGGCTAGACTGGGCCGCAAAGAAGGGACCCGTGGAGAAGGTTTAGGACATGTATGAGAGCAGGATGAGAAGAGCATTGGCAAGGATTGCAGATACGTGAGGATGAATTGGACGTGTGAATAGGTACACACGAGTACGATGAGTTAAGAGCGGAGCGATGCCGCGGCATAGGTAGATAGGTAGGCAAAAGCATCGGTTAGTGGGTCAAAAGTAAGTCCATATAGATAGATGGATGGATGCGCCGCCTGGGTCTATTGTACAAAATACAGTACCAAAAAAATCATGGTTTCCTTTCCGTGAGGGTTTCCCTTGCCTAACCCGCGCCCGCAGGCGTAGTGTGTAGGTACAGTCTTCTCGTACATCGTCGTCCGAAATCCGCGTTCCCAGAACTCTCCTGATGCCGGTTCTTCCTTCTCCTTCTCGAATGACCGCCTACTAGTCATGCTTCTTGCCGTCGTCGCCGTCCTTGGGTTTGCTTGCGACAGGGCTACCGTGCGCGAAGAAGAGAATCTTGATGGCCAGAGACAGACCCGCGTGCAGGACAATGACAACTATAAGCAGGATCTTGCTAACCTGGGGGCGGTCGGTGGCGCTGAGGACGGGATACAGGTTTCGTAGGAGGAAGGCGACGGACATGGCGAAGCCCACGGCGACGAAGACCCAGTTGAGGATCGAGAGGGGCGACGAGCTGATAAGGGCGACGGGGATCCAGATGAGGTTGGAGTAGCCGTACAGCGCCCAGCACTCAAGAAGATTAGCTGACTCGCTGCCGAAATACCGGAGGGCCAGGAACAAAGCCATGGGGATGAAGAGGGTGTAGCCGTAGATGAGCCCGGCGGCGCCTGTAGTAATCACAGATGGTCAGCATGACGGATGCACTCTCAAGGGAACAAGGGAGCAAGTATCGGGACGTACCGCTCAGCAGCTTGAAATCGTAGAGAAACGGCGCCTTGCCCGTCGACGACAGGTACTGGCTGATGGTACCGCCGAGGAACAAGATCAAGATGACAGTGGTGGCGATCCAAAAGGGCCCGTACAAGTCGGGGTTGCCCTCGAGCACGTCGAGGAAGTTGGCGCGGGGGAACAACGCAGCCCAGCAGCGCGCCAGAACCGCCGACGTGTCGACATCGAAGAACTGTGCATAAAAGGACATGGACCAGAGGAAGCGCTTCGAAGAGCCGGAGCCCGACGCCGTGGCCGGCGGAGGAAGGCCGCCCGAGGGAGGCTTGCGAACGCCGGGCGTCGAGTCGTTGAAGTTGGACGTGTGGAATTCGAGGTCTTCCTGAAGATCGGTGTGGCCGAGATCGCCCTGTGAGCGAGAAACATGTGTTAGCAAACGCGACGACGAAACAGAGAGGGAGCGCGCCGATAGCGATGGAGCTTCTCAAGCTGGTTGATGTGAAGCTCCGCAGCTCGAGGTGCAGGCAAGCAGGCAGGTAAGCAGTACCTCATCGTCAATGTCAACGACAGCGTCGTACCCTGACCCCGCCATTGTGTATCGGCAAGCTCTCTTCTGTAGCGGGAGATGGTAGGAGTGGTTGTAGACCGGGAAGCCTGGATTATCGGAGCTCGTTGGGTGTTGCTGATTGGAAGTAGTTCGTTCCACTGTCAGCTTGGAGACAGTCTGGCCGTTGTCGTAATTCAGGAGCGCGCGGCGTGTCAATGGGGCCGGGGTTTTTCCGGTGTACAGGACCCGCTTCATGAGCCTCATGATTAGATTCCCTAAGTGACGTTCAAGTAGCCCCAAAGAGGCGATGATCACGATTGATGAGCAGGGGATGTGCGATTCTCTTGTTTCCAGAGCCTGTCGTCTCTACAGACAAAACCCAATATTGCTCTAAGCCATTACCAATGATAGAGTTGGCCAGCACGAGGAATGCAACAGGGAGTCGGTATTGATGAATTAAAAGACTACGAGAAGGAACAGGGGAACACAGAAATGACAATGTCGTGGTGAACCTAGGCCAGACTCCCATACCATTCCCAGAGGAGTTGCGGTAACTGTATGGCCGCATCAACGTACGTTGAGCACTTTGCAGACCAAGATACAGTCGGGTATGTGCCCACTTACACAAGCTGTCGGAAAAGGAGTCTATTGACACCACGCAGGGATCCACGTCACAAGACATTGCGATGCCACACTTGTAAAACCATGGCTGAATCGTAGGCTTAAATGTAATTTTTTGTTTACGGGATCGAGCCTGAGAGATCATTGGCACGTGTTCATCGGCATCATTTGAAATGTACTGCCTGAGCTGCAAATGCTACTGTAAAAACAACCAGACTCGTGAACGAAGCAGCTCCTCTCTGTCCTTGCCACTGACCCCAGAATGCCAAAAACCCAGACGCCACATCCATGGAAATATCGTCTATTTGAGCTTCTTCTTGGGTCGGAGCTGGTTGGTGTGACCGCACTTTCGCTTGCGGCAGTTGGTCGCACGGGGAGGGAGACGGGCCTGCATAACTGGTTAGAAACGCTGTCGCTGCGCAAAAAGGGTTCTGGTTGTCAACGTACGTAGCACTTGCGGCAGATCATCTTGTCGCAGTTGAACTTGGAGGCAAGAGCCTTCAGAGAGGGCTCGATGATACCACCACGGAGACGGAGGACGAGGTGGAGGGTGGACTCCTATATTTCCAGTAAGTATTTGGTCCCATTTCCAGCACCATCTTGCCGCGGCCTGGGGGTTGACCCCGCCGCTCATTCCCACGCACCTTCTGGATGTTGTAGTCGGAGAGAGTGCGGCCATCCTCAAGCTGCTTTCCGGCGAAGATCAATCGCTGCTGATCCGGGGGAATTCCCTCCTTATCCTGGATCTTGGACTTGACATTGTCAATGGTGTCCGAGGACTCGACCTCAAGGGTGATGGTCTTGCCCGTGAGGGTCTTCACGAAACTGGGTTGCGCTGTCAGTACGAAAGGTACAGAATTCGGGTTCGTCGGGCTTCGGGCTTACATCTGCACTGTCAGGAAGTCAGTATGGCATCACTACACACGTTTGGCGGTCATGGCTGGGGGCCTACTCACTCTTGACTGATTTTTGTGACGCTGACGATGTGAAGATTGGAGAAGCCGAGTTGCGCGCAATATTGGTGGGGCGCAATGTTCAACCGAAAGACAACCCTAGGGTCAGGAGCTGAGTCACGTGCCGCGCACTAAAACTTAACTGAACCCTCCATTGAAGTGCCCGAATTAGCGGGCACCTTGCGTTGATTGGGTCTTAGGGCATTAGGGTCTTGGCGTTAAGGTACTACCGCCCACCAATCATTGAGTACCTACTACCTACGACTTAAATTACTGGGTAAAGGTAAGTAGAAATAATCAGGAGACTGACTGGATGTAAAGAATTCTACATCTTCGGATCACCAACAAAACTCAGTCTTCCTTTGATTGGGATCCGACCCCGATTCTCCCGCTCTTTTCTATTCCTTTTGCCAGGCAAGTATCCTCTGCTCCAGCATGTAGACCGCGCGGACCATTTCTTGTAAGGATAGACCCGCTGTGCGTGCTTTGGTATGGGATGAGCCTTAGGACTAGAGGTGTGATTGGGGACCGTCTTACCTGCTGCTGTGTAGAGCGACTGTGCTGTCTCAGTGAGGTCTTCAGCCGAGCGAAAGGCGTCGTATGAGGCATCGGTTTTAGAAGCTGCCTCGTCTTCTAAACCCGAGCTGACTTCCCCATTTGTTCTTATGGCTCGACCCAGAATCCTTCTGGTTCGGTCGTTTACTTCATCCTCTGTGCTCTCATGTTGTGGAGTTTTGATCGGGGATGCGTCCTCGGAAGGGAAGAATCTCGAGATGGAATTATCATCTACAACATGTTAGTTGATGAAACAGGTCAGGTGTTAATTCCACCAACTCCTCTTATCAATCAAGCTTGCGATATGTGCAAAGTACTGGTCAAGTTCCTCCCAGGACATCGCAGTGACTTGATCCGCAGTAACTTTGTCAAATGTCGGTTCACTAGGTGGTGTCTGAGGCGGACCGTCAAGGTCGACAATTGCTTCTTGCCATTTATCCCACTTAAATGTGAGCTCAGGTCCGATACCAGCACCCAGAAGCAATGGCATATCGTCTCTGAAAGGAAAACAAAGTTTAGTCGCGACTATTGCGACTGAAATTAGTAGTACGTCTGGGTAGTCTAGTATGAAAACTCGAGACTTATGGACTGGCAGTTGAAATGTCATCTTCATAACTGAGATAATCCTGCGCGCTGTAAGAAGTGCCTCAACTAGGTAGGATGTGGTCAGTCAAGGGCGGCAAGGCAAGAATGTGGAACTAACCTGGCAACGCCAGTTGTCTCATGCACGTAATGAGGATCAACGTGTCGCTTATGGCAGGGAAGTCCATCCCGTAGTTGTGGCGATATGAGAGAGCTAGTGTCATGACAGCGTCGTGGAGATCAGCCCCTTGTAGAGTTGCGCGCATGGGCAGCTTCAGTGCTCTTGTATACGCTGAGGGTAATCTATCTTGCATTTCTTGAGGCAGATCATAATACTGCAGGTATCGTTAGCTCAGAACTTGGAAACCGAATAACAATCGCACGTACTGCTCGCTGGTACGGCATATGCCCGTCGTTGGCCCAAATGCAGATCTCTCCGACCCCAGTAGGGATTCTAAGAAGGATACAGCCCAAGTAGCATATGGCCAGAGTTTCAAGCACACGGGGCATAGGCCAGTCTGTTCCTCGGTCAGAATCCCAACTCTGTGCCCTTGTCCTGGTGCCGTTGGCTTCCTTGACCGGCTCCTCCGTTGCTGGTTGCGAGCTGAACATCTCCAGCACATCTTCTTGGGGAGCATCATCCGCGATGAGAGTGCTGGATCCACGAGTGCGAAGGTCCCAGAGATCGCGAACCACCGTCTCGAGCTCTTCTCTATAGCCCTTAGAGCTGATGAGCCATAGAAGCTGCTTCCTGAGGACCAACTGGAGACATTCGAGATAGAGATTTTTGCCTGCCTGGCCGGTGAGATGGCGGAGTTGTCTCTCTTTGATTTCTTTCTCTCGTTTTGCGACAACACCCATTTTCCCCGAGTCCTCCTCATCGCCAACATCGAATTGGATGAAGCCCTGGGTACACCATCAGCTATTCCATTGCTCTTAGAGCTGAGGCCGCGCCGATCGCCGCCGCCAGTTTACACGTACCTCAACTTGATGGCCGTTGGAGCAGAAACGGAGACCACTTTCCAGGTACCATTTCCTCACGCCACATTCAGGGCATCGCTCTCCCCGAGGGAACTTGCGAAGCTCCCGCCGCTGGTCCATTGCTTTTCACGGGCTCGACGCTGCATGGCGCGAGTAGCGCAATCGTTGTTGTCGTGGGGGATCTTTGTTTGATCGGCTAACTTTGTTGTAGTCCGACTGCTGGGATAAGGGGCGCAAGATGATTCACAAACCGAGTGACCGCCCTCCCGACGTTGCCTATTGGCTCAATCCTAAACTTTGTACCAATGAACGACCCTCTGAGCTCCTCAGATGTCGACGATGACGGTCGTCATGCCATGTCGTTCAGCTCAACTTGAAAATGTTAAAAGTGACTAGATCTTATCTAATCTAGTCTACACCTTTTTTTCTCGAATCAACTACCGACGGCACATTTCGCTTATCGGTGTTGATGAACAAGGCTGGAACGGACCACTAATACTACCTACAGTACTACAAGGTAGGCACCTAGGTAGTAACACGTAACTATGTCGTAGTACCCAACGCTCATTTACCATCACAAAATGCGTGTCACCGTTGGATCATGGAAAATGAAGCTCCGTAAAGGGTTTAATGGCCTTCTATCGGACAAATTTTGTCAACTCCAAAGCTCTCCCATTTTTCTCTCTCATGATTTTGCCGCTACGAATATCGTGACATGAAGGCATTTGCAGCATGTGGGTAGGAAACAAAGGAAATTTCGAGCCATAGCTCGGGCGCTTCGGATTGCCGAATGTCATAACCAGCAAACAATCCTGTCCAGATAGAGTCCCCCAACGCAACGCCCAGCTCGTGGCCCATGGAAATTTGATGCGTCAATAATTCATCAAAACAAAACGATCCCTCACACATAGCCCGTAGTCAAATGGGATTGCGGGGGGGCCAAGGGCCACCGCGAGCTGGATGCGAAACCAAGGAAAAATGGCTTAACCCTGACGGGGAGCCTCCTTGGCCTCAACGGCGGCCTCCTCACCCATGGAGGTGAGAATGACAACGTCTGCGACAGCACGTCAGCATCACACTTCACATCGAGACCAGTGGCGCGGAGAGATGTATCCGTCAATGAAGCCTTTATGGGATCCAAAAACTTACTGGTGTCCTTCTCCTCGGTCCTGAAGAGACGCTCAATCTTCTCGCCAACTTCGCCATCGGGCATGCGGACATCGTCCTTGGTGTCGCCATCATCGTTCATGAGGGAGAGGAAGCCGTCGTCGGCGATGTCGAGCTGGGCACGGGTCAGCGACTGGCTTTTGAGGAGGGGGATGCGAAGTGCCGGGAGGGCCCCTGTGGGGCGGGGCAAGGGTTCACTCACAAGCTGGTACTCGCGACGAGAGACATTGGGGACGTCCATGTTGTGGGTGGAAGGGCTGAGATCCTCGTACTTCTTGCCGGTGAAGATGTCGATGGCGACAAGATGGACCTTGGCGTGACCGTGCTTGCCAGTCTTGGAGGTAGACATGTCGACGATCTTGCAGGGGCGGGACTTGATCACGACGAAACCGTTCTTACGCAGAGCAGAGCACTGCATAGGGAAGGTGAGCGAGGCACCGGCATCGGCCGACTCGAAGGTGACATCGTGCTGCGGAAGAAAAAGAAGCAATTAGCGACAGCTAGACATGAACATGTCGGTGATGATTGAAATGGAGGAGCGTCCGCTGGTGATGGCTCGTTGATGGCTGGTGAAGCCGAGCGGTATCATCGAGGCTTGCTCTGTACCGTGGGGCACGAGTCACATTGCGGGGTGAATTTCGAGGCGAAAAATGGACGCAAGGGCAAGGCGCGTGCACGCGGGGAATAGTGAACTCACCTCTTCCGCCATGGTGATGATGTTGACGATAAATCGAGGTCCTGAAGAAGAGGAGAGAGAGGGGATGGAGAGCTGAAATGCACCGAAGAAACGCTGGAGAGGTGCTTGAGTGGGATGGAGAGGAGAAGAAAAGGAAAGAGCCAAACTCGGGAGGAGGATGGAGGGGGGGTTTAGAAGGGGTGGGAGGAGGCCCTCGACGGAATTTTTTTCTCGGGGCTGTGATTGGACGTTGACGAGAGTTGCAGTGGACACTGGACTCGACTGAGGCCCCCGTTGCAATTAACTCTAGGGCCTGGAGGGGCTGTCGTAGAGGGGCTTGGGGGCTCGGAGGCGCGGAGAGGGGTACTCGTTTGCAGGGGCTTACAGGGCTTACAGGGCTGCCGAGGGCACATCTTAGGGCATTCCAGGCCCCAGAGCCTCGATTTGCCTCCCGTCCAGCTCCTTGCCTCCCGGGCAACCTAGCAGCAGCAGGCACCTGCATTCTATCTAGGTTCCGTTTTGTTAGGTTGCTGCTTGGTTGCTTGGGTCAGCTGTGGGCGGGCAAGCGGGCCAATTTGGCAAGTGGCGGGCCACTCATGGAGCGGGGTCATTCCCAGGCGGGCATCCTTTGTTGATTGATCTGAAGCTACCTACCCGCTTGCCTGGCAGGGAGGGCAACAACTCTAATGAGTTTTTTTTCTTCTTCGCCATCCCACACAAACATCTCCATGTTGTGTGCAAATTACACAAGCATTGATAACAAACAAGCCACCGGCAATGGCATGGGATGAGCTGCCAAACTCGCACCACAGTCCATCGGGTCATGCGGCCTCCTTGACTACTACATACGTTTCGGGCGCCTGCCCCCGCTCTTTGTCTCTCGCTGCCCGATGGATGGCTGCTTCCCGTCGCACGCGGGGCATCATGTGTTGCAGCTTGCATCCTTGCGAGCTCTCGTTCCGAGAAAATCCATCCATTGCCGCGACAACAAGTGCTGTCGCGCCCTGGCCTGCAGCATCATCCGCAGCGCCCACAAACCAGATGAACTTAGCAGCTGCTGTGGTGGCTGGTGAAGTAACTTTTGTGCGTGGCGGGGCTGTTGTGGCAGTGCACTGGCCTTAGCTTTGTGGCGCACGGAGCTCTCCCAGCAAGTCCCAGCGGGTCGAAGCCACAGGGCTGCTCACCGGGAGCTGCCCAATCGTAAGCTCCATCTACACCTGGCTACACCGAGCCTCCGTCGCCTTGCTTGCAAGCTGGCTGCAAGCTCGCCAACCCTTGCGTCCAGCCAGCCAGCCTCGCGCGCCATCTTTGACCCCGTCCGCCCGCCAGCCGCCCCCAGAATCCACGGCCGATTATGGAATAATCACGCTCTCTGCTCGATATCTGATCCAACAACGCTGTCCAACTCGCCCTCCCCCTTTACCTCAATGTGGCTCGACCGACTGGCTGGAGGGCAGGCCAGCGCCCCCGGTCCCTCCACACCTCAACCCTCGAGCAGGCCGTATTCGCCCCTTCCGCGGAGGACCTCGAGCGCTCTCAGTCCCTATGTCACATCTCAGCGAGCGGGCCAGTCGCCTCGTGGCTCCTCACTCTCTCTCGTGTCGAACGATTCGACCACGTCCTTGCTCTCGTCACGCAAACCCAATGGCTCTGGCCTGAAGCAATCATCCACCATCGATTCCGCATCTGATGCCGAGCAAGTGTTGGAGACGCTTTTGGCTAGCATCACAAGTGCAGAACCGCTACCGGCAAAAACGAAGAGCTCCATCGACGAAGATGATCTTAACTTTGATGTTGAGTTTGGTGGGCTGTCTTTGAGGGAGCTGGCCGCATCACAACCCCCTGAGATGACCGTGTCCAGCATTCGGAGGCCGCAAACCGCCGAAGAGAGTAGGCATCTCTTACATAATTCCAATCGGCAATTGCTAATGGCCCATATGTAGGCGAATCCGAACGAACCAAGCTCGAACTTCTTCATCGATCAATATCAGCATGTGATGATGTACTCAACTCCGTTGAGATCAACCTGACAAGTTTCCGCAACGATCTCGCCACAGTATCCTCCGACATTGAATCCCTCCAAGCTCGATCGACGGCCTTGAGCAGGAGGCTAGAGAATCGCAAGGAGGTTGAGAAGGCCCTGGGGCCCATGGTTGAAGAGCTCAGCTTGCCACCCGAGGTCATATCCAAAATCTCCGAGGGTCACATAGACGACACATGGACTAAGACGCTGGCCGAGCTGGACCGGAGAGCAAGTTCATTCAAGAAGAAGTCTGGCTCTCAACAGAGCAATGCGTCCAAGGATCTCGGGCCGCTGCTTGAGAGGCTCACCCTTAAGGTATGGACGATTTTGGTCGCAGTTGGCCGCACCTCCATCTGACTTGTGTAGGCGATTGAACGGATCCGCGACTTTCTCGTCGCCCAGATCAAGGCGCTCCGGTCACCCCATATCAACGCCCAAATTATACAGCAGCAAAACTTCGTCAAGTTCAAGGACCTCTTTTCGTTTCTGCACAAACACCACGCCAAACTCGCCAACGAGATCGCGCTGGCCTACATGAACACGATGCGGTGGTACTACCATAATCAATTCACCCGCTACGAGAAAGCCCTCGCCAAGATTAAACTCCACATCCTGGATAAGAACGACACGCTAGGGCATGACGAGCCGACTCGCAGAGCGAGCGTGCTCTCCAGTTCGCGGATGCCAGGGCCACCTCACGATGCCTTCAATCTAGGCCGTAGAATCGATCTGCTCAAGACCAAGAACCAGGTCGCCATGTCATCGTATCTTGCAGAGGATGACCAGACCACCCACTATCTCGAGGTTCCGTTTCGCAATTTCAACTTAGCGCTGGTCGATAACGCCACGGCTGAGTACACCTTCATGGCCACCTTCTTCTCTCCGGCAATCTCCCTTGGCCAGATCTCCAAGAACTTCAACTACGTCTTCGAGCCAACATTTGAACTGGGCCGAGGGCTCTCCAAGACGCTAGTCGCCGATACGTACGACGCGCTCGGCCTTCTGCTCTGCATCCGCCTCAACCAACATTTCGCCTTCGAGTTGCAGCGCCGTAAGGTCCCCGCCGGTGATGGCTACATCAACGCCACCACCATGCTCCTCTGGCCCCGTTTGCAGGTCATCATGGACCGCCACTGCGAGTCCATTCGCTCCCTGACCAACGCAGTGCCTGCCCGACCTGCTCGTCCCGCTGACCAAGCCAAGATGTCTGCGGCCCCCCACATTGCGACTCAGCGCTTCGGTCAGCTGCTCCAGGGCTTCCTTGCCCTGAGCATTGACGCCGGCGACGACGAGCCTGTCGACGCCAGCCTACGCCGTCTGCGTAGCGAGGTCGAGGCTTTCTTGACTCGACATGCCCAGGCATATGGCGCTGACAAGCGCAAGAGCGGCCGTTTCTTGTACAACAATTACTCCCTCATACTCACCATCATCAGTGACGCGAGTGGGAAGCTAGCCGATGAGCACCAGGAACACTTTGAAGGATTGAAAGCGCAGTTCCAAGAAACTTTATAGAATAGGGATGCAGGCCAAGTGCGATGAACAAAGGCTTTGGGAATGCGACGGGATTTAGTGGGCTAGAGTGTGGTTCAAGCGTGATCATGGGAGATGAATGTTATGGCGTACCGGGTGAAGATGATGGATCTATTTAGGGTTGATGGAGTTTTCCTTTCTGACATCTATCCTCGCAACAAAAATTTACATCCTGTCAGATTCTATGTGTTACACGCGCCGGCCCATACATAACTCTTTAAACGAAGGCACAAATCTACCGAGAGAAGAACCCAACAAGCCGGTTGACGAGGGCCGGATTGCGGCGGATATAGAAGGCCAGAATGCCGACCGCAACAGCCACGCCAATGGCTTTGGCCGGGCGGCGGTACGCCCAGATTGTCTTCTTTACGCGACCATACTGGTATGCCCAGTGGAGCTCCCTGGCCTGCTTCCGGAAGAAGTCTTCGCCATCCTCCATGGTTTGCGTGGCGCAGTCCTCGACATTTCGGGCCGTCTTGAGAGCGCTAGAACTCGATATTCGGCGCCAGGATAGAAGTGTTTCCGGAGGGTGATGTTCGAAAAGTTTAGATGAGTCGGCAATGAGCTTGTCCAGGTCCATCTTGGGCGGGACCTTGCTAAGGACGAAAAGTAGCATATCGGGCTCATCAATCTCGAAGATCTCATCACGGCGATCGATAATGATTTGGGCAAACACATATATACTGAAGACAGGTTCACGAGCCAGAAACACGTCGAAGAGTCGAGCGATGTCTCTGTAACGCTCAATGTTGTGCGCATACATAGTAAGAGTACCGGCTAAAGCATAGAATGGCTCTATACCGGCAATGTGTCGTCGTAGTTTTGGGTCAGCGTTGCTGATAATGTCAGGGAGGAGCTTGAGTTGATCAGTGGTCGGCGCAAGCCCTGGGAGCATGAAGTCGCGTATTCTCAGGACGGAGAGGCGGGCGAGCGAGCGAGCCCTCCATGCCGGCTCCAGGACCAGCAGGAAGACCTGGCAGATGTCATGGTAGCCCTGAAAATAGCAGAGATACGGATAGCGACGGAGGACCTCGTTAATCAGAGCGGAGAGCTCTGACTTGCGTTGATCAAGCTCAGACTCGGACAGATCTACATGAAAGATTAGACCAAAGTTCCTAGATCTTGAAAAGGGGATTTGGGCGGTTACTGCTCGGGTAGTAGATGAATGACCGGTTGACGTCGAGTTGGACTTGATGCTCATCCTTGTGGCGAGGCAAGTTTTTCCAGTCGGTAAGCAGGTCGCCTTGGACCGTGAAGCCTTCCCGTTTGCCGCTACTGCAGTCGGCACCGGATGGAAGCTCAAGGCCAAGCAGTATAGGCCCTTGAAAGCATCTCGTAAGCATGTGGCTGTCGCACATGGGAAGTAGGAGACTTACAAGCTCGCTTGCGCAAGGCGTCCGTGAGAAGGCCACCTTTGCCTTCGGCCAAGGACCGGAGGCGGCCGATGTCCCTGTACTTGCACGCGGTGATGATGGCCTCCACCTTTTGGCTGAAGGAGTCGTCGATGTCGGTGGCGTTGTCGGCGGCGCTGACACTGGGGCTGGGGCTGGGGCTGGAACTTGAGCTGGAACCGGAGCCTGAGCGGGAGCGGGCGTGGGTGCTGCTGCCGGGACTGGCCTTGGGGGTCTCGCGGTCGGGTCCGGTGATGGATGGTGCAGCGGGAGCCTCGTGAGGAGGGTGGTTTAACGCTGGTTCCATACCCGTATCCATATCCATATCCATATCAATAGAGCGAGCAAGCGATGCGCGTCACGATTATGGGCAACGGTGGATGCAGGCTTGCAGGAGGCAGATAGCGGATGCCGAGTCTTCACTTCATGGCCGCACAGGGAAGTGCAGCCTGAGCCTAGACCAGCGGTGCGGCTAGACCCGACGATGGGATCTGACAACGCCGGGATCCAGATACGATGGACGCTGTCGTTTCGAGGCTGTGGTCGTCTCAGGTAGAAAGGGTGTTTCTGTATGACCGTGCGTCTACGCTTGCGCTGCGTCTGCAATTCTGCGATGGGTTGCGAGATGATGTCGGTGTAAGGTAGATAGATAGTCGGTCTAGTGTGCACCGTAGTGGTCCGCGTGGCATCGCGACGGGGAGCTTTTGCTTTGCTTGTCGTTAAAAGGGTTGATCCTTGCCCGGCTGAGTATGGCTGCCCGGAATTGTTAGGACTGGGGGACGCTAGGCATACGTCCCCACTGAAGCTTTCAGGGAGGTGCGAGCCAGTTGTCGCAGCCCGCCCTTTCCGTCGAGGTACGCTCTCACGCCCTGTAGGGTAATAAATTATTAGAGGAGTCCATCGATCTCCCCCCCGTGCATGTTTTCTCCGGTCTCGCAACAGCTGCGGCTAATACTCCGCACAGCAGTTGCTAATCACTGAGAGACGGGAAGTTAGGCAAGGGGGAACTTTACCTACTGCACAGGGCATGACTCTGCCACTAACTGGTACTCACATAGGGGGTACGCAGGAATACCTCGGGCATGCTTGGTAGTTTCCGTCTAGGTACTCAAGCATAAGACAAGATGGCAGCTACTTGGACGCATCTTGGGCAGCATATAAGTACCTAGTACTTAGGCAGGATGGTACTTAGGTATGCAGGGACGCTAGGTAACTTTAAGGAGATCGATCGACTATCATCGGATAGCCGCAGATTCCTTCAGCTACCTAGACACGTAAAGAAACGCCATTTTGAGTCCTCATCGGACCTGCAGTACCCGCGTACGCCATATTGCTGTTGCTAGGAGGCATTGATGACCCACGAGTGTCGACGTAATATCCGAGCTGCCTCATCGACCATAACCATCTAATTATTGTACGTTAGATGGTGTAGACGGTTCTACTGCGATTTTGACGATAGAATCTGGCTGGCCTTTTACCTATATCCATGTGTATAACAAACCCAACCCTCTATAGAGCTCTGGAATCGATCCTTTACTAACTGTCTTTTTTTTTGTTTTGCAGTTATTTTTTTGTTGGTCGACGGAAACGACTCGTTACCCGGGTGTAGGCTGAAAAGTTGATCTGCAAGCAGACGCCTATCTTATAATCCCTCCTGCTCATTGCACACTCTAGACATCCTGATATCTAACACGAGCTGCGGTTTAGTAGTACTGACACAAACGAGCTAAGGGGGAAGCAGCCATCAGTATCACCCATGTACTGCGTGCTCCGCAGCATGGAAATCGGGGCCTCTACCAGCGCTGGCCCACTCCAGAAGTGAGGTGTTAGTCGTCGTCCATGGTTTTTCATGCCCTGTCAACTCGTCATCAAAGAAGAGTCCCCCCAGCTTGACCGCTGAAGGCTTGGCGTGTTTCCACTTCGCCATCTCGACTGCCGGGTGGCCTTGAGTTGGCCTGCGACTGTCTCGACGCTTCCCGCCGTCAAACTTGTCTCGAACTTGAAGCAATGGGCTGTCCCTAGGCTGGCCATGTCACCCTGCGTCTGATCCCGCAAAGTACAGAAAATATTGAAATTTTTGCACCCTTCTCCTAGTTTTGACACGGGGTTTAGGCAGCGAGGGTACGTTCTCCTTTAATCCGTCACTCTTGAGTAGCTAACTGAACCAATGGTTGATGTTAAAAGTGGCATCCTTGGCGCAGCATGTCCCTCATCCTAACGGGCTAGCTCAGGAGGCAAAACAAATGTGCCAGGTGCATGAGAAACAATATTGACACTGAAATTTAGCGCCCGCTCCTCTAGATGGGTTGCGGGATGTGGAAGTTGCGGTAAGGAAATTGGTTGGCATGCTTGCCCCAACGGCCAGTCACAGGCTCTGGGTTTGAAAGGAAGGCATCGTTTGAGCACGCAGCCTGATGTAACCAAACTCATCTGTGATGTTGGTTCTGATCCGTGCTGGTCGTACTAAAACCCGCTCAAATACGGGCTCAACTCGCGAGTACATCACGGGCCATATCAGTAACAGGTGAGTCGGTTGGCAGATGCGCAGATCAACGGGTGAATGCGCGCAATCGGGCCCAAAACTTCCGTTAGCTGATGTTAGGGACCACAATATATGCAAGCTTCTGCATCACCCGGCAGCCAGGCACTTGGCTTCTGCTTGAGGCTTGGAAGATACTCATACATGGTCCTCGGGGCGACTTTTGAGATATCTGGCCAAGACGCTTCACCAAGTCAAAATTAGAGCAGTGGCTGAACTCAGCAAGGACAGGCCGAGCGTGGGAATCTGGTGGGAGCCGGCGTGGATGGGAATATGGGGGGCAAGATTGGGCGAGGTGACAGCCGACAGGATCCAGCATGGAAGCGCCGAAACGCTTTCGCCTCGTCATCTGGGATGACCATTTAAGGCGCACCTGTAATCCCGTGACGGAAACCGACAACGACATTGAGCAGTGTCTCGAAAGTGCAAAGCCTGCATCATGGTGGTGTCGCGAGATGGCTAAGGCAAGGCAAGCGAGTCTAAGTCTAGGTGTGGAACACCTCATCTGAGACAGTCCAGGGGTTGCGACAAGCGGACTCGTCGAGGACGCACGAATAACAATGGATAGGACTAGGATACACCGAGTAACGATCGAGCGTCCTGCGCCTTTTTTGTTTTGTTGGTAGCGAGAGATTAAATGGCTTGCTGGGCTTCCACAAGAGGATGAGCTTTTCAGCCTTTCGGAAAGCAGACCGCGGCGGTATTTAGAGATGGATGAGAGGTTCGCGGCGGTTCACGGGACGGCGGAAGGCGGATCGTCGTCCGGGTTGCTTACTAGTAGGGAGCCGGGGTTTGGGAAGTCGGGGAGTTGGGGTGCCTGGGATGGCCTTCCTTCCTTCCTTCCTTCCATCCATGTCACTGCCGGGTCCAATGCAAGATACCTACCCTCGTAGATTCCTTTCACACTGAGCACTAGTACCAGGCAAGTAATCAGTACTTCCATAGATGCAGACTTCAGTTCCATGTTTTGGTGCACGCACACTGCACAGCAGGTACCTGTGCGCCACATCCCAGGTACATGAGACGGGAGATTTAGTTGCTCTCGGGTCCTGTCGTTTGGGCCTAGATCGGCTGGTGCAGGTGCTACCTTCAGATGGAAGCCCAACACCTAGTGACAGGACATGCTGCGTGGTGGAATCCAATTCCTCTAGGCGCTCTGTTCCGCGCCCCGAGGAGAAACATGTCTGGGCTGTGTTACCTCACCTCTTCATTTGATTGGGCTAGCCAAGTCGTGTCTCCCTCTGCCGCCCTCGGCCGTGCTCCGTTAGTTGCGGTTGGGGCCTTCGAGATGGAGCCAGGATTCGTGCAGCGTCGTGCTCAAATGTCTCTTCCATGTTAGTCTTGAGCGGTTGAGAAGTTGCTCACCCGACGCGGACGCGGGGGTTACCATCCATGTTTTGTTTTAGGACCTTTGAGGCCCGGTGGCTTTTTGTAGACAAAATCACTGGGGCGCGGCCAGTCTGTTTGCTGCGGGCGTGTAGTCTACCAGTTGTGTGCCACCCGGCCTGATTGGAGCCTCAGTCGTTCGGTTTCATCTTCGACCTCGTTCCTTCTAATCTACGGCCGCCAATCTACCTTAATCAGGATTCCATAGAGCCACCTGCCTCATCCAACCCATCCTGCCTCACCAAGTGACCTCATCCGGTTGTTTTTGTGGGGGGCAGCCCTACAGATACAAACATTGGAAGCACGGACACCTCGACCGAGTCCGGGCGTGCGCACTTCGTTCGTGCTTACTAGCTCACCTCTTCACCTCAACCAACCAAGCCCAGCTTGCTTCATATCCATACTCGGGTTCACCTCACCACTCCTCACACTTACTACGTACGCCCACGCTTAAGACTCACGACTTCCGCGCCCCAATTTTATCCGTGACCGCCACGCCCAGGCCTTGGTTTGGCCTTGGCTGGGTTGCCACCTTGCTTGCTTTCCTGGTGCTCCAGGTTGCTAGTTGGCCACTCCAGCTTGCCCACCCCCCTACACGAGCAGTTGGTAGGCTGATACTTCTGTCTTGTCGCTGGCCCCCTTGTCACAAGTACCGCCCGCGAATGCAACACCCTGGTGGCTTGTCTGATAATCTTGTCCAGGGCCCTCCGCCCCCCCTGCCCCGGACGAAGCACACCCTCTCCCTTGTCGTGCTTGCTCGCCTCTGAGTGTGGGCTTCAGACGGTGGACTGTCAACGGCGTGCTTTGAAGGGCGAACAAGCTGCTGCTTGGACTGTTCTATCGCCGTGTCTTGACTCCCAAGACCAGGCAAGCCTGGAGCCGATCAGCTCCGATCAGCCCAGTCACAGACAACTCAGACAACTCACACGGGCACACACACGCCCACATGCGCACAGACACAGACACAGACACAGACACAGACACAGACACACACACGCACGCAGACACACACACACACACACAGACACGCACACACATAAGCGCGGCCACTACACTAACAAGGAACCCTTTGTCACCAGCCTGTGACCCAACGACTCAAAATCATCTTGTGTGTGCCGCTTGGGGGGAGGGGAAAGCTAGGACCCTTGTCCCACCCGATCCCGAACTCGTTCCCGCTCCCGCTCCCGCTTCCGCCTCCCGTCTTCCGGTTCTCGAGCTCTTTAGCTTTTCGAGCTCCCAGCTTCCACGTTGTGGGCATCCTCCGGTTTTGATGCCATGAGGCCGCCAGCATGGCTTTCCAGAGCAGCGTTCTCAGAGATGGCGAGTGGGTGACCGAGACGGTCAACTTCCAAGATGCTTTGAAGGCCTCCACCGCGCCCAAGCCTCCCACCGAGCCCTATCCCGAGGTGCCAAAATGCGGCATCCTATCTACCACCGTTGTCGAGAGCCCCGTTATTCAATGGGTTCTTCCCGTGCGACTCAGGTCTCAGGACTTTAACGATGTTGCCTTCGTCGGCGTAAGTTTTGCGTTTGCTTTCTACAGCGGTCGTCTTCCTACCCCTCTTCCGTACAACCTCATACCATCTTGGTGTGCCACATTCATCGCTATACAAACCCCTTGGAACTCGTCTTGGCAAAAATCCAATAGGGGTAGTTGCCAGAACTCGAAATATGGTCCTGAATTCGAGACAGGGAACCCTCTAGCTTCTGGGCCTGACGTTTAAACTCTGCTAACACGGGCAGGACCGATTTGTCCAAATCAGCGAACTCCGCGCTGATGGGCAAGTTCAAGGAGTCATCAGGAAATCCGACTTCGGCGCTAGAATCCGAAATGCTATCGTACTCGGCCCATCCCCCCAGGACGGTGTTAACGTAGCTCCTCGCTTGGTCAAGTCGGAAGATCATGATGCCCCCATGCAGGATGCGACCGAACCCCATGGAGTCGAAGTTCCTCAGCCGTTTCCTCCTCAGATGCTTGTACTTATGCTCGAGTCTGGCGACGCTGTTTTTCTCTTCGTTCGAGAGCACGCCGATGGCAGCCTCAAGTTTGTCACCACCCAATACAAAAATCCCTGCAGTCTCAAGTTCTTGGGATTTTACCTGTGCGTTGACCCATCATCACGTTACATGGCTGCCGCCTCCGGTGACGGCGCTTTTGTTGTCTATCATCTTGAGCCCTTGGGAAAGATGGGCTCTCACTACATGCGCGAAGGGTCATTCAATCCCGTCGTCTCCACTCGCATTCGTCGCATCAAGGGCATCATCCACAAGATGGAGTTCTTACACCCAAGACCATCCGACGACTACCACGTTATACTGCTCCTCATCATAATGCGACGGGAGTTTAACCACCAGCCCTGCCACTCGAGGATGCTCTATTACGAATGGGAGTGTGGGGACGACCTCCAGCATGTCTTTTCCAAAGAGAAGTCGGGCACTCGCCTCCCGGAAGAGCACCAGATGCCTCTTCTGGTAGTGCCTCTGCGATTCAACACTGCCTTCTTCATCGTCTCAGAGGATTCCATAGGCATCGTCAAATGCGCTATGCAGGGCCCACCAGTCTTTGACTCGCTGACAACTGATGCTCCGGGCCAGACACAATTGCACCATGGGGCTGGAGAGCCACTCTGGGCCGCCTGGGCAAGACCTTTTCGGCTCCAGGCATACTTCGAAAAGACGGACATCATCTACCTGGCACGCGAAGATGGAGTCATCGTCCACATAGAGATAGACGCCTCCGATCTGATGCCCATGGTAACAAACCTGGGAAGCCTCAATACCAACATCTCCACGGCATTCACCACCGCATATGATATCTTTGCGGATGTGTTGATAATAGGAGGAGACTCAGGGCCCGGAGGAATCTGGAAGGTAAGATGGTGGATGCCTGCGCTGGTCGGAGCCACGGCTGATAACTTTTGTACAGCTTCATGCCCGCAGCAATGTGGAACAAGTGAGCACCATAGCTAATTGGTCTCCCGCGATCGACTTGGTTACAACAGACGAATACGCCTCATGGGCGACTGAAGCACCAACAGGCGAAGCTTTTTCGAGGAGGAGACTTCCGCCGAATGGATTGAGAAAACCGGATCGCATCTTTTGCACTTCAGGTCGCGGACCCAAGTCAAGTTTGACTGAATTGCGTTGGGGAATCCAAGCCTTGATTGGGCTGGAGTTCGACTACGATCAGCCAGTTCGACAGTCGTGGATGTTTCCGGTTCAAGTCCGCGGCGAGATGGGGTTTTATGCTCTGTTGTCTCTGCCACACTCGTCTGATGTGCTTCACCTCTCTGGAGATCTCACCAATGCAAGCGCCTTGGCCCCCGACGCTTCGCCCTTTGACACAGCCTGCCGGACCATTCATGCTGTCCAGAATGAGCTAAAAACCATCGTGCAGATAACGGAGGCGTCCATAACTCTTGTTACTCCCTCGCAGAGGTAATACTCGACCTCCCGACTTTGGAATATGTCGACCCCCACATTTGATAGGTCGCTAACCACTGTGCTACAGCTCGCGACACTACCATAGCGACATACTTGGGTCTAGCTACACGACGGTGGAGAACGCGTTCTCCAAGAATGACCTCGTGGTGATGTCTACCCACAAGGATCAGACATCCCAACTCCACGTCTCACAAATCGATCAAATGAACGTCTCGCAGGTCAGATCATGGGACACCCAAGGAGAAATCACGTGCATTTCTATGTTCTCCCACTCAGATAAAACATGGATAGTAGCTGGCTCAGTGGCAGATGGGTCGCCTTCAGTATCGGTTTATTCCTCCGACGGCGACGTGATTATCAGCAGGACATTAGACGCATACAATGGTATCCAGCCCCCACTCTTGCCCCCGTCCCTACCGCACCCTACTGTTGGTAAAACTGACAATATCTTAGGAACCAATTGCACCGATCCCCACGGCCAGATCGAGGCATTCACGAGCATCTCGACCTTAACAGAAGGAATGGATGGGGTGGTCCTGGTTTTGGGTACTCGAAGTGGTCACCTAGTCACCGGCAGGGTCGTCCAGCAAGAGTATGCGCAAATATCGTTCTCGGTGGAACGCCTGGGGATGGCTCCCGTGAACGTCTTTCCAGCATCCGGCCCTTTTGTTGGAGACGCCGCAGTCTTCGCGTGCTGTGATAGCATCTTGACCGTCATGACAGGCTTTTCTCAGCGGCATACCAAATTCCTAAAGAAGAACTCCGTTTGGTCGACAGATTCCAATGACCCTTCTCTGCCATCGCCCCCTGTTCATTCAGTTCACTGTCTCGAACAGAGTCTATATGGGAACCGCGACGATATATCGTTGATGATGCTAGCTGGTTCTCGAATACTCCTCGCAGAGATGTGGCCCCATGTTGGCCCAGTGCCTCGGAGCATACCTCTCGAAGGAACACCACTCAGAGTCATATATTCCCAGACATGGAAGTGCTTGGTAGTTGCGCATCTGAAGGGCAATTGTCCGACACTCTCATTCATCGACCCAGACTCCGGGACAATCATCTCCAGCGCTGCTGACAAAAATATGCAACCATCTGAACACATTTCCGGATTAGAACACCCTGGAGACAAAGTGTTTGGCCTCAGCGAGTGGCTTTATGTCAAGGACGGAAAAACGTTCCCCTTCATCCTTGTGACGACACAACAGGGCCTGCTACTGATTGTGTCGGTAACGACGCAAGAGATCGAAACCATCAACGGCAAAACCAGGCATCTACGATACTGGACAAGATACAAGAAAAGGGGGTTCGAAGATCCAATCTACTCGGTTGTTGGAGACGCAGCGGGTCTCTTATTCTGTGTTGGAAAGGTCCTACACTGGGAGGTTCTTGACCTTGGCGAGAAGAAGCTGAAGCCCATGAAGCAGTTTCAGTTGGACTCACCAGCGACATCCTTACAAATGGTGAACGGCAAAGTCTGCGCCTTGACAGCAGGGCATTCATTACAAGTGATAGACCTGCATGCGGAATCAGAAACGACTGATGTTTCTCTTGTTCACAGTGACCAAGTGTCGCGATACACGTGTCATCTGATCGAAGTTGGAGACTCGGTAGAGTTGCCAAGGAAGTGGCCGGTGAACCTCGTTTCGACGACGCAAGGCGGCATCGTGGGGCTGTGGGTGCCCTGGGCGCAGCGAAACAAGGAACTCGGAGTTGTTTTCGAAGGGACGCTACCGACTTCCGTGAGGAGATTTCGGCGAGGACGTACACGTCCATTGTGGTTGAGCTTGGGCCGTGAGCGTCGTTATGGTGGTCTATTCAGCACCGTCGATGGGGCAGAGACCTTGGGAGTTTCCCTGGATGGGTCGTTGCAGCACTTCACGCTGATTGGACTGGAACTCTGGCGGGTTTTGCGCTTGATTCAGAATCTGGCACAACTGAGCAAAGAAGTCTGCCCTTTCCAGCGTGGTCGCAAGAATGCCGATATGGACATGGACGTGGAGCTGCAGCCTCCACCACATCCGAATATGATGCACATTGACGGTGATGTGCTCCGGCGGTGTCTCGAACTCCAAGCACTTGAGAGCCTGACCAAATTTGGAGATGGCATGGATTTGTTTTGCGAATACCTGGACGGCATCGACGATGGAGCTTACACGGAAGGGTTTCGAGACGGTGCAGAGAATGGGCAGGACAGATATCTGGAGCTGGGCTATGATATCCTGCAACATCTTCTAGCACCAGTGTTATAAACCAAGAAGACCACGGTGGTTGAGTTTCATGAGCTATCAGGGCGGCAAGATGGATGGGATATGACTGATGGAGGGGGTATGGTGTTGACTGATGTTGCTTCCAGTGGGCTATATATATATATATATATATATTTACGCATCTCAATTTGAAGGGCCCCGGAGGCGTGGGAGAGGTTCTGTGAAACAAAGGAGCGCACGTTGGAGAAGATGATCAGACTCGATCGATTGGACACAGTAACAGCAGACTGAGGCTGGACCTCATTGGAGAGAGACATAGGAAAGAGAAAAGAGAAAGGTAGAAGGAGCAAGAGGCAAACAGGTTTGATATTTCTCTCGTATACTTCACATGTAGTTCCGGATGCTCGTGTCGCATATTGCATATGTAATAAGTACTTTTCTAGGAATACCGTTCTCAGGCACCTGAGTACCTAGGTAGTAGGTAGTATTGGAGACGATCCCATTGACCTACTACTACTATGTGATGCCCGCAGGAATGAGAATATATTGATTACATAATATGTCATTCACAAAATTATCTCGACCTACGTCAGAGCCCTCCCCTCCATCACTTAGGTACTTGCCACTTCTATTCTAAGGTACTCTAGAGTGTGATGGAATTGCTGCGACAGTCCTCACGACTGACTAGGAAGATCTGATTCTGTTCATGAAAGATCAGGAGATTTATCAAGACAACGTCGGATCTGATTCTGCCACGAAATTCTGCAGCTGTGAAAGCCCTGTCAAAGCGATCAGAAGGCTGAAGCAGATATCTAACTGATAGTGGTGCAACCGTAGTGGGCTGCCCCGCCTAAACCCCGTAACAGTAACCCCAAACCCACCCTGTCCCGCAGGCCTCACAGCACAGGCACAGCACAGCACAGGCTCAGACAGCCAAACGGACGACACCAAGGAGAGTCAACTCTCGTTGCATCCTCCACCAAAAAAAAAAAGAGAAAGAGAAGCCGACGGCCCTCCCCCACCCACTTTACGACCCTGGACGCCGGACGCTTGACGCTTGCAACCTTTCGATCCCTATCCAACCAAGACGGCCAAGATGGCGCCCAAGAAGAAGGGAAACAAGAAGGCCCAGGACGACTGGGAATCGGAGCTGGGCGAGACTGCCCCGCCTGCCCCCGCAGCCGATGCTGGCGATGCTGGCGATGCCAACGCCGACGCCAACGACGATGACGACGAAGCCGGTGGCGGCGGTCTGATGGCCATGCTGCGCAAGAACAAGGAGAGGCGCAAGAAGAAGGGCATCGTCGACGAGGAGCCCGCCGCCGCTGAGGAGATGCCCGCCGAGGACCTCAGCTCCAAGGCACCCGTCGAGGCCAACATGGACGACGAGTTTGCCCTGCCCGAGAAGAAGGGCAAGGGTGGCAAGGGCAAGCAGCAGGCCAAGAAGAACGAGCCCGCTGGCGCAGACGTAGATGCTTCGGGTCGTGTGCTGACCAAGGCTGAGAAGGAGAAGGCCAAGAAGGAGCGCGAGAAGCTGCGGAAGAAGGAACAGGTATGCATCCATCGTTGGCTCTCTCTGCCTATCTCCACAACCATTCTATCCTCTTTCTCTCTTTCTTGCATGGTATGCAACCCCCCTCTCTCTAACAGCACCGCCCCAGGCCGCCAAGAAGAAGACTCCTGCTCCTCCGCCCGCTGCAAAGGCTGCCGAGCCCGTCAAGGTTGCCGCCGAGAAGGAGGAGGTCGCTGAACCCGTGGCCGCCCCCGCCCCCGCCGAGACGGGAGGCAAGAAGAAGAAAATCCCCGCCCATCTGGCCCTGATTCAGAAGCAACAGGAGGAGCTCCGCCGACGAGAGGAAAACGATGCCAAAGCCCGTGCTGAGGCCCAGCGCCTAGCCGAGGAGGAGGAACGCCTCATTGCCGAGGAAGAGAAGCGCCGCGAGGAGGCTAAGGCCATCAGGAAGCAGAAGGAGAAGGAGAAGATCGAGCAGCTGAAGAAGGACGGCAAGTTCCTCACCAAGGCCCAGAAGGAGGAGAAGGCCCGCAACGAGCGAAGACTCCAGCAGATGCTGGCAGCCGGCATCAAGGTCGGCCCCCAGGGAGAAGGTGAGTCCAAGAGCAAGTCTGCCCAGGACACCCGGAGGAAGAAGAGCCGAACCCAGCAGAAGGTAATTGAAATCTCCATTGCCGTGACGCAAACCCTGCCATCACTAACGCCGTCTAGCTCGACGAAGAAAAGGCCCTGGCTGAGGCTGCCGAGCGCGCAAAGCAGCAGGCAGAGGAGGCTCTTAAGGAGGCCGAGGAAAAGGCGGCTCGTGAGAAAGCCGAGGCCGAAGCCAAAGCTGCTGCCGAGAAGGCCGCAGAGGAGAGCGACGTCGAGGACGATTGGGAGGCTGCCGCGGCTTCTGATAACGAGCCCAAGGACAGCTGGGATGCGGACAGCGCGGACGAGGCCGACAATGCCGACAATGCCAACGGTAAGGGGGATGACGATGACTCCGACGAGTCAGAGGACGAGTCAGAGGACGAGGAAGTATCGGCTGCCCGACAGGCCGAAGCTCAGAGGAAGCGAGAGGCTGCACAGCGTCGTGAGAAGGCCCACCAGGCCGCCCTCGATGCCCGGTCCGCAGATAACCTCCGTTCGCCCATCTGCTGTATTCTGGGTCACGTCGATACCGGAAAGACCAAGCTTCTGGACAAGGTCCGACAGACCAACGTCCAGGAGGGCGAAGCCGGTGGCATCACGCAGCAGATCGGTGCCACGTACTTCCCCGTCGACGCCATTAAGCAGAAGACCGCCGTCGTCAACAAGGACAACAAGTTCGAGTTCAAGGTCCCTGGTCTGCTCGTCATCGATACCCCTGGTCACGAGTCTTTCTCCAACCTTCGAAACCGTGGTTCGTCTCTTTGCAACATCGCCATCCTGGTTGTCGACATCATGCACGGCCTTGAGCCTCAGACGCTCGAATCGATGCGTATGCTGAGAGAGCGAAAGACTCCCTTTATTGTCGCCCTCAACAAGATCGATCGTCTGTACGGCTGGAAGAAGGTTGACAATAACGGCTTCCAGGAGAGTTACGCCTTGCAGAACAAGGCCGTCCATAACGAGTTCAAGACGCGCCTGGAAGCGACCAAGCTGGCTTTCGCCGAGCAGGGTTTCAACTCGGAGCTGTTCTACGAGAACAAGTCGATGGCCAAGTTCGTTTCGCTCGTGCCCACATCGGCCCACACTGGCGAGGGTGTTCCCGACATGCTGAAGCTCATCATCCAGCTCACCCAGGAGCGCATGGTTGGCTCCATCATGTACCTGTCCGAGGTCCAGGCTACAGTCCTCGAGGTCAAGGCCATTGAGGGTTTCGGTATGACCATTGATGTCATCCTATCCAACGGCTACCTACGAGAAGGCGACCGGATTGTGCTGTGCGGCACTGAAGGAGCCATCAAAACAAATATCAGAGCGTTGCTCACACCGGCGCCACTCAGGGAGCTCCGTCTCAAGTCGACGTACGTCCACAACAAGGAGGTCAAGGCTGCGCTGGGTGTCAAGATCAGTGCTCCTGGTCTCGAAGGCGCTATTGCCGGTTCTCGCCTCATGGTTGTTGGACCCGATGATGACGAGGAGGATATTGAGGACGAAGTCGAGGCCGACCTGGCGCTTCTGCTCAGCCGAGTCGAGAAATCCGGTCGCGGTGTCAGCGTCCAGGCCTCGACCCTAGGTTCCCTCGAGGCCTTGCTAGATTTCCTCAAGGACTGCAAGATTCCCGTAGCCAACGTCGGCATCGGCCCCGTCTACAAGCGAGATGTCATGCAGTGTGGCGTCATGCTGGAGAAGTCCCCTGACTACGCTGTCATGCTCTGCTTCGACGTCAAGGTGGACAAGGAGGCGTTGGCGTACGCCGAGGACCAAGGCATCAAGGTGTTCACCGCCGACATCATCTACCACCTGTTCGATGCCTTCACCAAGCACATGGATGAGATGCTGGCGAAGAAGAAGGAGGAGTCCAAGATGCTGGCTGTCTTCCCCTGCGTGCTGAAGACGGTTGCTGTCTTCAACAAGACGGGCCCCATTGTTGTGGGTGTCGATGTCGCCGACGGGTCGTTGAGACTCAACACACCCATTGCTGCCGTCAAGAACAATCCCATCACTGGTGCCAAGGAGATTATCAGCCTAGGCAGAGTGTAAGCATATCCTCTCTTCGGCGCGCCCTCACCCCTTTACTACCCTTTCAGATATATGGCCCCTTGAAACTGACCACGGCTCGTTTGCAGAACCGGAATCGAGCGAGATCACAAGCAGATCCCCGTGTGCAAAAAGGGGCAGCCCTCGGTCGCCGTCAAAATCGAGATGGGCGGCCACCAGCCCACATACGGCCGCCACCTCGAGGAGGAGGACACATTGTACAGTCTCGTCTCACGAGCCAGCATCGACTGCCTCAAGGAGTTCTATCGCGCGGACGTCTCCAACGACGAGTGGCAGCTCATCATCAAGCTCAAGCCCCTCTTCGACATCAACTAAACGTAGCTCGGGAACCCAAGAGCGCGCACCCAACTCCTCCGCGGCCGAGGAAGAGCAGGGTTTCGCTTGGCCTCGAGAGGAATCTAGGCGCTCACAAACTGGCTTATTGCTCCCCCTTCTCCGTCGCCCGCTCCACCCACTCTGCTTGAAATTCCCCTCCTAAGAAGAAGAATTGTCGTCGTTTGTGGGATCATGAGAAAGGGACGAAAAAATGCATCTGGTGTGTTGAAGCTGTCGTCATTTAACGTGAGGGATAGGGAAATCGCCAGGCAGAGCGAGAGAGAGAGAGAGAGAGAGAGAGAGAGGTCGCAAAATTTTAGAGGTACTATCCAAAAGCGAAACACGTCCATTATTATTACCTGTGTGGCGCCGCATCATCTGTTATGTTCTATTCTCAATTGTAAAAGCCATATACTCTGGGCAGCTCAAGACGTGGCTCGTGCTCGTCTCATTTCAGCTCCCTGGCCTGTATTCCAACCCCTTGCTGGCTTTGTCAACTCATCCCACCAGCCCATCTCTTTTCCCAGTCTTGGTCTAGTGCTGCTCCATCTAGTGGTCTGTCGTCAAGCAAGCGAGGCGGCGTCTACAAGGGCGTTGGCCCGAGTACGGAGTACGTGGAAAGGGAATTAAACCGGAGGCTAATTTGAACCAACTTGGTGTCTTGATCCGAGCGACTAAGGTGTAAAAGCGGTCTAACGTGGGTACATATCCGTCATAATGATCCCTCCCCAATAAAGCCGTGCAACCGTGACATTTCTATGCTGCCTCTCATCTTCTCATCTTCTTCCGTCTCCGGTCGTCTTTGTGCCTCATTTTGTTTTCTTGTCCTCATGTCATAACATTCACAACACCGACCTTCCTGAACCTCAGTGCACTTACTGGGGGGCAGAGGCACCCTCCTCTTGGGTGGCGTCGGCGTCCTGCATCTCCGCATCCCCGCCCTTGTCGCCCTCGGCGCTCTTGCGAGCCTCCTCCTCAGCAGCCTTCTTGGCAGCACGCTCAGCCTCGGCGCGCTCCTGGACGGCTCGTCGTTCGGCGTCAACCTTCTCGAAGTGGCGCTGGACGATGGGACCAGCCATGGCCCGGATCTCGTCGATCTTGGCAATGTACACACCCTTAGTGGTATCGTCGCCCTCGTCGTACAGCCAGTCCTGGAGTAAACGTTTAGTATGGATGAAGGTATTTCCCAAACACTGCGTGAACGTACCTCGGTGACTTCAAGCTTAGCCTTGATAGACGTCTTCTCCTCGTCGCTGGCAAACTCCGAGTACTGCTCGTCGAGCTTGGCACGGAGGTCGTAGATGTAGGCCTCGAGCTCGTTCTTCTTCTCCTCGGTGTCGGCAACCAGCTTGTCCTCCATGACCATCGTCGACTCCTTCTCGATCAAGCTAGACTTGGCTGAATCGTCCAGAGAGGCAGTACCGCTAGCGATGGGCAGGTCACCCTTGCGGACCTGCTTCTTAACCTTACGAGTCTTCTTAGAGCCGTCGTCCTTCTTGTCGGTCTCCATGGCCTTTGGGGCGGTGCATGTTAGTGACTGGGCTTGTGAAATCGGTTCGGCAAATCTACTCACGTCGGGGTCTTTCTTATCTCCCTCCTCGTCCTTGACCTCCTCCTCGACCTCCTGATCCTCGACATAGTATGCGTTCTCGACGTTCAGGACACCGTGGATGTTGACACGGGCCTTGAGCTTGCAGATCATGAAGTCGTCTTTGCCATCGGCCTTGACGCTCTTGACGGAAAAGCGACCGATCCAAGGGTTGGTCTTACCAGGAAGGTCCTCGGGCTGGGCGTAGCGGGCCTCGAGGTCGAAGGGCTGTTTCCTGTAGAAGGTGAGGATCTTGGTGGAGGGCATGACGTTGCCCTTGTTAAAGACAGTCAGGCTGGTATCCTCATCGGGAATGTCGGGGGCCTTCTCCCAGCCAAACTCGATGGGGTAGCTAATGATGTCCTGGACCGAGAAGTCGCGGACTCGGAAGACAGGGGAGAGAATGGCACAGCTGAAGGCAGAACCACGAGCAAGAGCCTCGTCGGCGTTGAGCGTGAAGGAGAGGGGCTTGCCGAAGAACTCCTGGATGCGCTCCTTGAGGGCGGGGATACGGGAGCCGCCGCCAACGACCTCGATGATGTCGATGTCCTCCTTGGTGAGCTTGGCGTGGGCGAGAGCCTGTTCAAGAGGGACGTGAGCACGGGCGAGGAGAGGCTCAATCATAGCCTCAAACTCCTGTCGGGTGACCATGGAAGTGGCATCGATGTCGTTCATGAGAGACTCGATGTTGACGGGAGACTGCTGGTTGGCGGAGAGGACCTTCTTGACCTTCTCGGCAGAGGCGATGGTACGGGCCATAGCACGGCCGTGGGTGGTGATGTCGACCTTGTACTTGCCTTTGAACTCCTTGGCGAGGTGGTCGACGAGGGCCTTGTCGAAGTCGCGGCCACCGAAGTTGCGGTCCCAAGCGGTGGACTTGACGGAGAGCTCTCCCTTGCGGAACTCGATAATGGAGCAGGTGTAGCTGCTGTGGCCGATATCAACGAAAGCAACGCGGCGGGGCTTCTCCTCGGGGCCGGGAAGGTCAAGCTTGGTGATTCCCCAACCGAGAGCGGCGGCGGTGTTGTCGTTGATGAGGCGGAGGAGCTTGAGGCCGGCGATCTCGGCGGCGTCAATGAGGCCACGGCGCTGGACGTCGGTGAACCACGGGGGCACGGTCATGCAGATGTCGGAGACGGGGAGCTTGAGCTCTGAGGCGGCGGTCTGCCTAATCTTGCTGAGGTACATGGCAACGAGCTGGGTGGCGGAGAACTTCTCCTTGTTGCCCAGGTAGTTGATCTCGGCGCCGACTTGGCCGTTGACATCAACGAGCGGTGCGGTGATGTACTGCTGCTCGGTCTGGATGTCGGGGTCGGCGAAGGTTCGACCGATGAGGCGCTTGAGGGAGCCGACGGTGTTCTTGAGGTTGGAGATTTCCTGCGTCTTGGCGGCCTCGCCGAGGTAGCGAGACTTGGGGCCGAAGCCTACCATAGACCTGTACGGAACAAAGATGTCAGTTTGAAGAACATAACAGCGACCGGAGGCGAACAGCGCGGGAAAGGGGCATCGCAGGAGGGGACGACGTACGGGGTAGCTCGGTTGGAGACTTCATTGGTGACCTGGTGGCAAGTATCAGTCGGGCTGCTCGGTCGAGTCAAGGGAGACTGCTTCAAGAGCAGGATGTGGATGTGAGGAGGAAGGGAATACGCACCACGTCAACGCCGCGATTTCTCGCGACAGCAATGACGGTCTTGAGGGTTCCGAAATCGACACCTATTGGTTGGACGCAAGGTCGCTCAAGTCAGCCACAGATTCATTTCAAGTCTGCCACAATATCTCAAAGGCAGGGGAGAGAACAGGGAGAGCGGGTGGAAGGCACAAGGAGACGGGGAAGAGATAGCGACAAGCGACACGTCGACGACGGCACCAACAGCGACATCCACATGGACATCGACGCCCACAAGGCGGGGGGGAAGAGAGAGTTGATGTTGGAAAGACTCACCAACGACACTCATGGTTTCGGTTGGCGGGGTTTGCCCCGGGGCACGCGCACAGTGGCAGAAGAGGGATACGGCGGGAAAGAAGAAGGAGTGCACAAGCTCACGGGAGGCTGGCGTGTGCAGGTTTGAAGTATCGTCGTGGAAGATGTGATGTGGGAGGGAGAGTGAAAAAGGTGTTTAGGCTGGGTTGTTTTTTTTGTAGAGTGGAGGGGGGGTAAATGCCGTAATGGGGGACGGGATGGAGGGGAAGATTGGCACGATAAGCTAGGGTGGGTGGGTGTAGTTGGGTGTGAGTTGGCCTGCTTCGGGTACTGCTTAGGTACTGTAGTAGGTACTGCAAGCCAGAGACATGGCAGTGATGTCGATCGGGAAGCTTGCGCAAGTTACAACAGGGAAATTTTCATCCACCCATGCGCCGCCTTGACAGCACTTGGTACTGGGTACTCGAGATGTCGGGTGCCGAGCAGCGTTGGCAGCAAGTAGCAGGCACTTCCAACGTACGCTGGATCGCCCTGACGACAGAACGCATCCGTAGTGCGCCTGATAGGGTAGCAGGTACGTTGGTAGGTACCTCTCTGGTGGCTGGCAGCAGAATTGTTGGCGGTGCAAACCTGACGCTGCTGGAATCAACCACCAGCTTCGGTCAGTTTCTCCATGGCATTAATTGCTGGGCTGACAGGGGTCATATCCGGCATCCGGGGTTGTGCGCAAGCCCTGTCTCTTGGCTTCCGTTATGCTTCTTGAAGACGACAGGTACGTTACGTGCAAAGCAACATAGCCCGCGCGTATTTGTTTGATGCTGCCGTCAACGAATGCTTCAAACTTGACCAATTCTTCGCACACGATAACAGCTACTTACAGACGTAATAATAGGTAGGCACCGCCAGCGTAATTAATTACCAACCGAGTACCTACTAACAATGGCCGCACTGACTGCCCTGTCCCTCGCCTTGCTTTGCTTTGCCTTGCCTCGCCTTGGTTTTTGCCCCTCCCCCGCCGCGCGGGCATAACGTTTTGTAGGTACTTGGTATCCACCACATCCGCCAGAAAGCCAGAGAAGTTTCCAGATTGCGCACGTCCGTTTGTGCTCTTTGCTTCTTTCTTGTTGTCGCTGTCGCTGCTGTCGATTCTTGTTGCTGTTGCTGCGTTGTTGGCCTCATGCAACCCGTTTCGGTCGGGTATTTCTCCATGACTATGACTAACTGGAAGTACGCAGTGGCCAGTCGCCGCCGTCGTGCCTCTACCTATTTGCCCGTTTGCATGACTTTGACACACTTCAACCCACCTGCCAAGACTCGTCCTCCCTCCGAGGACTTTTCCTAGCCCGGGCGACTACTACGTAGAAGACCTCTCCAACTCCCTCACCGACCGGCGGCTTTTTGCTCCAAAACATCCACCCTCGTTAATTAATTACTCTTGACTGTTGTGCCCCAATTAGCCCTGTCGTGTTCAACCCGGTCGCCCTTGGTAGGCTGGTGACTCGCCCCCAGCCTCCACTTCAAAATCGAATCCCATTACGCCATCTGTTGTTCTACCTACTGTCCTCCATGTGTCCCACCCTCTCTTGTGACTTGTCATTGAACCAACCCGGGAGCTTTGCCTATTGTGGAGGTGCACAGCGTTGCTCACTTACAAAGATAGAGCCAGGGGTAAAACAGATGACGCAAAAAAGAAGAAGAAGAAGAAAAAAAAGACAGGCGCGATCGAGTAGAATTGATAAAGAGCCAGTCAAGTCCCTACCTTGTTCTGTGGCATATTAGGCCCTCCCATCGTGTGTGAATAGCGTCCATCTTATGGATTGTTCGAGTAAGTAACTTGGCAACTCTCTATGTTAATAAACTCATATCCGTATCTTCATCAAGCAACACAAAAGTCTCCCCGTCTCAAACGTGGCCTTCTTCTTTTCCTTTTCTTGTCTGGCGGCCCATAACAGCCAGCTCCTCTTCGTTTCTTCCTCCTACAACCCGGGATTGCGATCCACTCCCCTCCCCAGCCTCCGTCCCTTTTCGGGCCCCCCTCTCGCAGCTCTCGCGTCCTCCAGATGAGTCCCAAAATGGGGCAAACGTGCAACACGGTTGGCGAACGATAGAGAGTTCCCTCTCGTGTGTTGCCTGGCAATCTCTTCTTCACTCCCCTCTCCTGCCTTTACCGTCTCCTCCCGGGTGGCTTCTTGGCTAGCATCACCCGCCGAAACTCTACCATATTCTTCTCGACAGTCGCCGATTTCATCCTGCGCTGTTGTCACGTAGCGTGCTGTTCTAGCAGGCCCGTCCATCAACTCGAAATCTCGCTGCGTCGTCCTCGCGGGAGCAATACTCGAACCTCCCCATCTCAACAACCGGGCGATTTCGTATTTTCCGCGGTCTTCTTCTCCCATGAAGACCTCCACCAGTTGTGGCATGTAGACTTCGTTCCCCGCCGTTGCTTCGGACAAGGTGCTGTCCAGCGATCCCCGTCGTTGTAGATCCCCCTGGTTCCGATGGGAAACACCCGAGTCATACAACGCGGCCTCAACGTCCATATTTGCCTCGCATTCATCAGGGTGGGCATACGTCCCCGCCGCGGTTCTCCTTCGTGCTGAGAACCGGCCGTCAATCTTGTCTGGAGGCCGAACCACACTCCTGGTTCGTTCGAGTCCACTCGATGAAGCTGACTCTGTCTTTGAAGCGGCTCTGCGTGCTTCGTGCGCTATTTTGAACGTCTCTGGAAGCACGTTGAGGTCGTCGCCTTGTTTTTCGGCTTGCTCGATTGCCTCCCGCGCTGTCGTGTGAGAATTAGCCGCCGCCGCATCCGCTCGAGGCCCGCCCCAAGTTCGCTGTCCCGCTGTAAAGATCCCGTACACCATGTAATACCAGTTGTAGAACGGGTTCAGAATAAACATGAGCGGATACAGCCAGATCTTGAATCTCCTCAACTTGGCTCCGAAGTAGAGCATCAGTAACCAGTTGAGGCCAAGCGAGATGGCGATGAAACCAACTGGTAGATCTTTGACCTTCTTCACCGTTGTCATCAAGGACAGCGCCATGATGAAAAATAGTAGAGCGGTCGTTCGAATCGTGTTTTGCATAAACCGGACAAGGATCAGTATTGGGTACCGCTTCCACAACCGCCAGTCCGTCAACATGCACACTTCGTTAGTGATGAAGCCCAAGAACCATCGGCGCCGCTGCTTAATTAGAGACCGATGGGTCTGTACAGCCTCCGTTTTGCAGAAGGCCGATGTACACATCTGGATTTGGTAGCGTTTCTTGGCTCCAATCATGAACAAATGCGTGAGCCACCGATCCTCCCCCAGATGACATTTAGCAAAGTCAAATAAGTCCTCGCACTGCTCCATCTTGTCGGCAAAGTAGTACTTGGCCATCCGCCGAAAGGCCGAAAATCGCAACATAGTCAGAGCGCCAGGGAGACAGGTGACGGAACCACAGCCTGACTCGACCGTCCGCTCAAACAGCTGGCCATGGATGTACTCCATATCCTGGAGGAGAGTGATGAGGCTATGCTTCTTCGTTGTCGAAGTGATGACACCAGTCATGGCCAGCATGTCTCTAGTATTGCCGGGACTGAGCTCCATGTCGTAGACAAAGTTCTGGAGGCACACCTTGTCTAAGATGCAATCCGAATCGATGAAAAGAATGAAGAGATTGTCTTTTCGCTTGAGATATCGCTCATATACCTTGTCGATCAACTTAAATGTCAACTTTTGGCAGTGTCTTTTGCCTCCGTGAGCGAAGCGGGAGATGGTGACACGTGCGGCTCTGTAGGTCACGTCGATGCTCTTAGGATAGGAATCCATAGTCAATGGCACGCCAAGTTTGTCAATTGTGTTGAGGTATAGTTCGTCTTCTTGTTCGCCATCAAAGGATAGAAAGACGTGGATGCATGCTGCTGGATAGTCGCAGTCAACGACCGAGTTGATGGCTGTGATAAGAACTCCAGGCTCTTCTCGGTAGCAAGGCATGACGATCACTACTTTGGGGGCAGTGATGTCGTCAAGGACCTCCTTGATGCGCTTGGTCCGACCAAGTTGGTTGGTCACTAACTGGTAGATGCATAAGAGCCAAGGGACGTTGAGAAGAATGGCAAAACTCCAGAAGGCGAACCACTGTAAAGAAGCGACCATCTCCTTGGGCCAGAGCTCGGTGACCTGGCTAGGAAGTGGGAGTGTCACTGCCATAATAGGGAGAAAAATGATGCTAGAGATGTCTTCTTAGTCGACATGATCAATGTATCGAAGGCAATACAGGGACAACATACCGGAACAAAATGAAAGCAGTGCCGACAATGATGCTGAGCACATTGATAGACCAGTGCTCTGACTTTTGGCAGACCTTGACGAGACAGTATATGAAAGCCGCGAGCCAGAGGAACCATTCGAGGCATGCCATGACCATGATGATCCCGACGATTGATGTGTAGACGATCTGCATTGTGTTCTCGCGCAGTTAGTCACAAACACGAATGTCGGGACTCGGACTATGATATGTAGGCTCACTTACGTCTTGGACAGGCCACTCGTCCAGGATAGCCATATTTGCAGAGCGATACTCGATCTCGGCTGCTGAATCCCAAAGGAGTATCGTTCAGGGAGCTTGTACAGAAATGTCTGAAGGATGTGAAGTGAAGTGACTCAGCCTGAAATAGCACCCGAGGGGGGCAAACTTCCATGTGGGCAAACGCCTCAGGCCAGAGCCCGGAACAGTTCAGAAACGCCCGACTCCCGGACAGCGTTTGCCCAGTGGATTGATGCCCGAGCCAAAGACTCACCCCGGCGGAAGTGGCTGGCCTGTTTGCTGCAACCACCCGAGCGAGTGACTGAGCCAGCGAATGGGGCCCTCGCGGAGGCGTGCAGGAGACAAGGAACGGAACTACTAGTAGGGGCTGTTCCGGCGAGTGTGTGTGCGTGTGTGACACAAACGAAGAAAAGAGCCCGGGAATCACATATATACCTACCTAGGTAAGTAGGTGTACCCACGTGCTTGTCTACTACTACTAACGAAGAAACCGTAACCCAGAATACGAGAGACCATTCGAGTAGGCCGTTGTACAAAACAAAGGAAGGTGCCGCCTTTGATGCGTCATCGCGTAGACCGAGGATGAACGCATGCACTCGTATAGCAAGCAGTCTTACAATCCCCAAACGCTCAGTGTTTCCGTTCCTTCAAACATGCTTCCAGCCGTGCGAGAGAATAGAGACCAAGGCCAGGCCGAGGCAATTGACGAGGCAAGCAGAGCTGTTCGGCGTCCGTCCAATGGAATGCAAACGCACCTAAGTAAGTACCTTACATATTCAGCCTCAGACAGACAAACAGACAAACAGACAAACAAACATCAGCCGCATCACTAGCCCTGACGTACGGATACAACAGCCCGGGCCCAGTAACTCAACAACGACGATCCTTGGTCTACTTAAGATGCACGTTTCCGGATCTGGGTCATCGGGTAGTACTTCCACAATGGATCGCACTGTGCACTACAAACAAATCTCATCGAATAAAGACCAGAAATGATCAAACTAATTGACGAGAACTGCCAAAGCCGCACACAGCACACCTATCTTCAAATCCCAACGTATTCCCATTAACCATAGCAATCAACCATAGCAATGCATCCTCACGCTTCTCGCATGGAAGCCGGACAACTCCAAAGGGCTTCAGTATGATTGCGGTACGCTGCTCTGCTTGCTTGCTTGCTTGCTTGAGGATCAGCCAATACAGAGCTTCATTTCATCAACACCCCCACCCTGATCTTCACCACGTTGTTTCCTTCGTTATTGACGATATCATAGGCCGAAAAGCCATGTTCACTACAGGGCCATGCACCATATGTGTTCCCTAGTTGTGAAGCGAAGTCGTCTACGACCCAAATGGCGACATGTGGTCTGCGCACGTTGCTTGGTTTAGAGTCATGGCCTAGGGTTGAAGCTAGTCATCGGGCGTGTTGTAGCATCCGTTCTGAATGCGCACGGTTCGTATCTCCTACGATCCTTGCTTAGGGCTGGGGATGGGATTTCGAAGAGGGAGATGTTACAAGCAGTTCCCTTGTATCGGTCTCATGTCCTTTTATTATCAGTCAGCATCCCGATTCGCCCTCGGATTTCAGATGGCAGTGTCCCTTACCAGTCAACATCACTTAGTTGGAGTTTTCGAATCCTCTGACCCCTGTCCTTATTTCCCCGCTCCAGGCGGTTATGATAAAACGTCGTCGGGCGTTCGTGACCTGGGATGATATGGTGAACATTGGCATTCCTAAAGGGGAGTTATGGGTCTGTACCACCATCTTGATCGTCGTTCTGCTGAAGATCATAGTTGAGCACCAGGTTTTTGATGCGCTGCTGCTCTTCACGTTCGGCCTGTTGCTGGTTCTTCATCGCAATCGCAAAGGTCGAGTCCGAAGGAAGCTCGACAGTTCGCGTCTACCACCTGGTCAGTATGTCCCATGAGCACCATGATTGGTATCCGCCATACCTGCTGGCGGTTACCTCGCTTCGTGAGAAGGGAGAACGCCATAGTGTTTCCTGGAGCTACTGGAGCGGGCTCGACTTGCCCATCACCAGACTCAGCTACTGTGGACGCCTCGCGGTTCTTTGGCCGAACGGGGAGGGGCACGTCGAAGAGCTGCTTGCGCTCAAACTTGCGAGACTCGAGACTCTCAGTCATCATCTTGGCATATTCGCGTTCAAAGTCTGCTTCGTCTTCAGGATCAACTTGCTCCTCCTGGCGAGTAACAACAATGGCCTCCTCGTCGAAGGAACTATCGCGATCGGATTCATCATCCACATCCTGCTTTAAGAACCATTAGCAATATGAAGTTACTCTCGACTGAGGAAGGACGCACATCAACTTCTTCTTCTTCAGAGGCGCTGTCGTCATCATCTTCGCCATCATCACCGTCTCCATTTTCGTCATCTGATGAGGGGCCGCTGGTAGCGTCGTCCGCATCGACAGCCTTGTCGATGCCAGCCGTCTTCTGATCCTGTGCCACAGCAAGCTGGAAGGCCTTGGCAGCTTCCTCCAAGCCGGCAGCTAGCTTCCACTGCGGTCGAGTCAGTGCAAACGTGTCCTGCACCGTGAACTCAATATCCATCGGTAGCGACGTCTTTGTAAAAACGTAGTACTTTTGAATATATTTAGCTGACGTTGAGACAGTCTCACGGCGGAGTGAGACGTACCTGAAAGAATGACAAGAAATAGTCAAGTTTCTTGCCAGCGGCACCTCGATTGAAGAACATGCCGCATGTTTCCAACATCGTGGCCACGAGACGAATGCGGAAGAAGTCGTCAGGCGGGTCGAGGGGGTTATATCGGCCGGGCACGGGGGGGCCGCCTATCGAGGTGGTAAGTTTGACCATCTTACTCCAGTATTCAATTAGGGTTACCCACCATATCCGAAGGTCATGATCTTGTACATGGTATCAAAGATGACAGGATGCTCCAGCATACGATAGTTGTAGAGCTCACCAAGGTACTTGACCTCGGCAACACGTCGCTGAAAGAACCTGAAGTCGTTCTGTTCAAGCCCGAAGCTGACCGCCTCAATGACGTTATCGATGACTTTCACAACAAAGCCGGGATGGTAGCGGTAAAGGGCGCTCAACAGAATGCCAAGGAGATGTACGCTTCCATACTTGACCTTTCCCGGCTTCGAAAATACCTTCTCCAAGATAGCGACAACCTCGGCTTCTTCCCAGTGCAGCCTGCGAATTTGCTTCAAGATCTTGCTATAGTTTCTTTTCGTCATGTCAACATAAACCAGCTTGCGGATGAACAGTTCCATGGGTGTTCTCTCTTTTTGTTCAATCGCAGGCCGTTCTGGAGGGTCGACATAGTAAGTCGCATTGTCAATAAGCATGCGCTCAGGTTGACCAATATGCTGAACCGACTTCTTGCGCTGCAACGTCTCGAGAAAACTCGCCATCCGCGGAGACGTCTCGGGGTTTCGAAGCAGATATCGGCCACAGTTCTCAATCAAGTTGCAGAGAATTTCGATGTTCATCCGGGAGAAATCATCCAAACTAACCTTCAGGCAGTGAAAGACAACATGCTCCGGCACGATGCCGAACTTAGTCAGCTCTGCCAGGTAACGGATGTTGCTCAGCCTGACTTGTCCAAGGAAGTCTTTCTCTTTGCGACGTTGCAAACTACGGAATTCGGCGTCGAGGTATTCGACCAAGCCTTTGGGAACGTCAGGCATATATCTTCCCAAAGTTGCGACCAGGCGAGACCAGGATGGAAGTAAGTCGCTTCGGCCTTTGGGTACCTCGGTCAGTGCTTTGACCAATCGGTTCCGTGAAGCCTTGGAGTTGAGGAAGCAGAAGTCGATCGCGGTCTGATCCACAATATCTTTGTTGGTCAGTTCGGGTAGGCGAGCGAGGAGAGCGTCCACCTGAGCTCCGATTGTCTTGTTGGCGATCGCGGTAGATTGGTCATCGGCAGGGTCGGTGGGCTTCGGAGCCTCGGCCGCCTCGCTTTGGTCAATCTTCTTGCCAACCTGTTCATCGGTGTCTGGCTTTTTCTTTTTCCCATCCTCAAGAAGAATCGGCGGAACCTTGCCCTTCAAATCGACCAAATTTTCGTAGAAGCGACGCTCGTCCTCATCCTCCCAGATTCCGGCACCATCACCCATCGATCGTAAGTAATCACCCGTCTTGACCAGGCCAATAGATCCATTCGATGGTCCCAAAGAGTCGTCTGAGTCCTTTAGGTCAGGCATATCGGCGCCAATGGCATCGGCGATAACCTGCGCGTTGGAGACCAAGCGCTCCTGGGCCTTGACTTGTTTTTCGTAGTTGGCCTGGCGGTCTTCGAAAACTTCACCAGATTTGACATAAGCTTCAGCGTTCCGCCTGGCTTGTGACTGGATAGACTTCTGGTCCCGTACGATATGGGCTTTCACATCTTCGAAGTACTTTTTGAGGACGTTTCTGAAGCGTTCTCGCATCTCTGGCTCGGTAAAAGGTTGGTCTGTGGCAGACGAAGTCCCAGACTCATCGGCGCCATCGTCTTGATCCTCTCCGTTGGCAGGAGTCGCAACACCGTCCTCTTCTACGGTCTTACGGCCGTCGGCTCCAGTGGGCTTGACACCCAAAATGTCCCAACTAAACGACTTGACAAATATCACGAGCAAAGGAAGGTTTGCGTGTTCGCGATCGTATCCGAGAAGATCCTTGAGGACTTCGAGGGGGAAAGGCTCAGCAGCGGCTCCTTTGCTGGAGCTACTCCGGGGTTTGAGCTCAACGGGCTTGCCAGCGGCGCCCTTGGTTGCGTCGTCGGGTCTACTCACGTCGTCGAGAGTCCTGATGGCGCAAACCAGCCACAGCTCGGCGACCACACGCAGCAGAGCGCGCTGGCGAGTGATGCGTTCCTTCTCCTCCTTCTCGCGGACCTCTGGCGCCAGCGACTTGAGGATGCCCTTGTCTGGGGTGGCCATGCCTTTGCCAAGCAGCCATGCCAGGTATTCAGTGAACTCGCTGGGCCCGAAACGCTGGTGGAGGGCGCTGACGATTTCGACACCGGCCTCAATCTCGCCAGGAGACTTGAGTCGGCAGAGTCCCTCATAGCAGGCGGATACAATTTCGGACAGGTACTTGTGTAGGCTAAGTGTTCGGATTTCTTGGAGGAAAGTGGCAAGGGTAGCGGCGGTGATAGCGGTTCGCAGTCGCTTTATGAAGGCGGTGTTCTTCTTGAGCGAGGAATCGAGCGTCTTGCTAACGGGGAAGAGATCTGGAGTCTGGTCGTTAATGGGAGCGGGGGGGAAAGTGGTGGGGCAATGCCGAATAGGAACCTTTCTCGTCGTCCCAGGCTCTTTCGTTCAGAGCGCGCAGTTCGCCTGTGAGACGTGTAAGTACATGTATCCAGTGCAAGTGCAAGTGCAAGCGCGGGTGTAGGATCCGCGAGGGCGTAGGGGTGGCGTACGCTTCCTTGCGCGGTCCATGGTGGATCACGACGCAGTGATGGAGTAAAGGTCGGAGGTTGAATGATGGAATCGGGCGGCGCTACATTCGGCGCGCGAGGGACTGCTAAGGGATGTGCTGCCCCGGGAGGTTATGTTGTAGATGGTCCAACAGAGCCGACATGGGAGCATCCGACGAAGCAGGGCAGGAGGATGGCGAAAGGGCGGCGCAAAGGGCGTCTGTGGTGTTGGTGACCTTGATGCGAGGTAGAAGTAGAGATAGTTGGTGACTGTAGCTCGATGCAAGGTTGCGGCGGATGCCCTACCGGGTATCAAGGTAGGTACGTACCGTCTACCGGAGCTACTACCCTGCAGCAATCTGAGTTGGCGTCCAAGAGTTGAAGGTGGATGACTAGGTACACCAGGATCAACCGGTCGATAATTGCTACTTCAAAGTAGACTACCACCCAAACACAAATGCTTCAGACCATCAATTTAATTTGAACCCTGCTTGCAGCGGATAATCATTGTGGTGGCACAGTTCGGTCACCTCCCTGTCGGCTCCGGCCACCAGCCTTCTTCTAAGCTCTGACAGAACACCTGTCTACGCATGGAAATTGAGACACCAAAAAAAGGAACGCCATTATCAACAATTCTTAAAGCTAGGGTCAGTCCTCAATGCCCGACACTCAATGCCAATGCCAAACAAAAACGGGACGTTTCTTCTGCTCTTCTTTATCTTCCCGCCGCCGACGGAGTGGATCCGGCGTGATTCAGACATCTCCGGCGCAACTTGTCTTATCAGCCATCGTGATTCGTCAACGGCCGCCGTCGATCTACCCGGACGCCGCAACCTCCGCAACCTCCGCGGACACGCTCGCGCTCAAGATGCCATTATCCCACGCACCCACTCTGCTGTGATTTGCATCTCCTCGCTCGTTGTCATCTAAACCCGCGGCATCATGAGTTTCACACCGTCTGGATGCCGTCAGACCAGCCATGCCCGGCTACACGGGGTCTTATCTACTGTTCGGGTGCTACGAGCTGGTAAGCAGTTGAACTCGATCACCTGCAGTTATCTATCAACCAGCGTCCTTCATACTCCTGCCTAGTGACTTGTTTCCCATTGATGTCTATAACCCCCCTCTCATTGTATTTGCATTTCTTCATTTCATACCTCCAAAATGGAGCCTTTCTCGTCGTTATCTTTGAGGACTATTCCTGAGCACTCGAAATCATCATCCAGGATCGTTTTCCCTCCGAGTCCCCCGGCCACAGCCAAGACGTCTCGAATAAGCAGCTTCCAAGACTTAAAAGACGTTCCCTTGATCGAGTCCCCCAAGCGCTATCCCCTGCCGCCGAAATTTCGATCCAAGAATGTCTTGCCCGAGGACCTCAAGACTCCGGACAGCCACGTCAAGCGAGACCCGCGTCTCATCCGTTTGACGGGCGTCCATCCCTTCAACGTCGAAGCTCCTTTGACCGACTTGTACGATGAGGGCTTCCTGACGAGCGAGGACCTTCACTATGTTCGTAACCATGGCGGCGTGCCCAAGTGTGAGGATGAGGACATGCTCGACTGGGAATTCACAGTGGAGGGAATGGTGGACAAGCCCATTTCCATGACTGTGAGAGATCTCATCAGAGACTTCGAGCAGGCCACCTACCCTGTGACGCTCGTGTGTGCCGGCAACCGTCGCAAGGAACAAAACATGGTTCGGAAGACAAAGGGCTTCTCCTGGGGAGCTGCCGGCTTGTCGACCGCACTGTGGACTGGCGTACCCATTGGCGAGCTTCTGGCTGCGGCAAAGCCAAAGCGAGGCGCGAGGTTCGTCTGCTTTGAGGGTGCCGATAAACTGCCCAACGGCTACTACGGGACATCCATCAAGCTGAACTGGTGCATGGATCCCAACCGAGGCGTCATGGTGGCCCATAAGATGAACGGCGACTCTCTCCACCCTGATCACGGGAAGCCCGTACGCATCATAATCCCCGGTCAGATTGGCGGAAGGAGCGTCAAGTGGCTAAGGAGGATAATCGTCACCGCTGAGCCTAGCGATAGCTGGTACCACATCTTCGACAACCGTGTGCTCCCTACCATGGTTACGCCCGAGGCGAGTGCCGACCTGCCGGATGTGTGGAGGGACGAGAGATACGCCATCTATGAGCTCAATGTCAACAGCGCAATATGCTACCCCGGCCACGATGAGGAGCTGGTCCTGGTGGACGGCCTAGCCTCCTACACCGCAAGGGGTTATGCCTACAGTGGTGGTGGAAGGCGAGTCACAAGAGTCGAAATCACCTTGGATAAGGGCAAGTTCTGGAGGCTTGCGAACATCAACTACCCGGAGGACGAGTACCGGCTCGCTCCCGAGGGCGACACCTTATTTGGCGGTAGGGTGGACATGTGGTGGCGGGAGACATCCTTCTGTTGGTGCTTCTGGGAGCTCGACATCCCCCTCGACGAGCTCCAACAAGCAGACGACATCATGATCCGCTCAATGGATGACTCGATGATGGTACAGCCTCGGGACATGTATTGGAGCGTTCTGGGCATGATGAATAACCCCTGGTTCCGGGTGATGATACACAGGGAAGCCCACTCGCTGCGGTTCGAACACCCAACACAACCGGCTCTAATGCCGGGCGGCTGGATGGACCGAGTCAAGAAGTCGGGCGGGAACCTCGCCAACGGCTTCTGGGGCGAGAAGGTCTCGGGCGACGCGGAGGAGGTCGTAGAGCAAACGCCCGAAAAGGAGATCTGTATGACGAGCCCCAAGGTAAACCGAGCAATTACCTCCGCGGAGCTCAAGCAGCACGACGGCGATACCGAGCCATGGTTTGTCGTAAACGGCCAGGTCTACGACGGCACGGCCTTCCTCGAGGGCCATCCCGGCGGTGCGGCATCCATCTTTGGGGCCGCCGGCCAGGACGTGACGGATGAGTTCGTCGCCATTCGTGAGTCATCCCCGCTCCTTGATACTGCTCGCATATTGACTCCCTCATGTAGACAGCGAGAACGCCAAGGCCATGATGCCTGAATACCACATCGGCGCCCTGGACGAAGCCTCCCGCGCCGCCCTTGTCGAAGGCGGCGACTCTGCGGACAGCGATGACGCCCGGCCCGTCTTCCTACAGGCCAAGACATGGAGCAAGGCCGTCCTCGACCGCAAGGACACCATCTCCTCCGACACCAAAATCTTCTCCTTCCGGCTTAACCACGACGCCCAGCAGGTTGGCCTCCCCACGGGCCAGCACCTCATGATGCGCCTCCGCGACCCAGCCACCCGTGAGGCCATCATCCGAGCATACACGCCTTACTCGGACGGTGAGCAGTGCGGTCGCCTCGACGTCCTCATCAAGATATACCGTGACGAGCCTGGTCGGCCCGGCGGCAAGATGACGAAGTCGCTGGATGCTCTTCCGCTCGGTCACTTCGTTGACTTCAAGGGTCCCGTCGGCAGGTTCGAGTACCTAGGCCGGGGTGCCTGCTCTATTGCCGGCCGTACCCGCCGCGTCCGCCGCTTTGTCATGATCTGCGGCGGCTCTGGTATCACACCTATCAGACAGGTTCTCTGCGCCGTGCTCCGCGATGCCCAAGACCCGACTGAGTGTCTTGTGTTAGATGGCAACCGCGCCGAGGAGGATATCCTGTGTATGGCGGAGCTCAACGCCCTGGCCATGACAAACCCGGACCGTTGTCGACTCATCTATGCCCTCACTAAGCCGCCTCCATCGTGGACGGGCATTGCCGGTCGGTTGAGCCAGGCCTTGTTCGAAAAGGAAGTGGGCGGGCCGACGCCCAGCGACGCAGGAGATGAGCTGGTGTTGGTGTGCGGTCCTGGGCCTATGGAAAAGAGCGCCAGAGAGATTTTCTCGGACATGGGATGGAAGGAGGACGACCTGATCTTCTTTTGAGCGGACGAGTGATTTGACGCGAATTAATACAGTACATTGTTCAAAGAAATTGGGAAGTTTGGAGCAGGATAATGCTGAGCCTGCCAGAACTGGCTGATTAAATGACGCGGCATGTTATAGCCGCAACGACTAAAAATTATATGTGATTTCAAAAGTGTAGCAACGAACTTATGTCGAGTAGGCACTTAGGTGGGTTACGTAGTCTTATCGTATTCCATCTTGTACATTCTGATAACACACCAAAGGCCTCTGTTCCAAACAAATCGCTTTCCAAAAGAGCCACATGAAGAGTAACCTCAGCGAAGCCATAGCACTGCTGTTTTCTCCGGCAGCTATTAACTGCTATCCCTAAAGGGGGCTTTTCCAATATTCAACACAAAAAAACTCCAGCACAAAGTCAGTATTTTGTCAAGTCTCATGTCGAGTCGTTGCATCGTGGTTTGAGATCAGAAGGTGTCTCAATCTTTGCCTTCACTCGCCTTCACCCGTACTGCCGCCCTCACTCGTGTGAGCCGGGTCTGGATAGTACCAGGCGGCAACAGCAATAGCAAAGTAGAGGATCAGGAGAAGGAATCCTTCAAGGTAGTTGCTCTTCTGGTCCTGCAAGAACCTGCCGACAGTGAGGATGGCCAGGATAAGCATGACGAGGTGGAATACGTCAAAGCTCAGGTCCATGTTCTTGTTCAGACCCCAGCCAACAATGACGGAGAGGGGCCCTGTGAAGAGGGCAGTCTGAAGAGTGGCACCGAGGACATGAGACAGAGCAAAGTTCATCTGATTATCCCAAGCCTCATCTATGGCGGTCAGATGCTCGGCAATCTTCTCGACGAGGGGCACCAAGATTAGACCCATAAATGCATCTGAGACATTCCCGTTTTCGATAACAGGTTCGATCTGCAGAACCAGGATGACGGCGATCAGGGTGACAAGGGCGATCGAGATCGTGAGGGCAATGATGGATTCGGTTAGAGTAAGCTTGGGCTTGGCTTCTTCTTTGTGCTTATCGTCATCGCGAGCTTCGTCGAATGCGAAGATTGCCTCGTAAATTCCATGGTGTGTGCGGGCCTGGAAGAAGGCGTAGACAGTGTATGCAATGATGAGAAGGACGGAAATGACGCGAGAGATCTGGAGGAGTTTGTGGTCGAGTCCCTCCGTTGAAAGGTTGGTGGTATTTAGGCCGTGCTCAAAGATGGTAGGGACAGCCAGCACGACGCCGCTGAAAAGAAGAAGAAAAGTGGTTAGCGATAGCCGAGAGCGGCAAATGACGGTTGGACTTGGACATACGCAGTGAGCAGCAAGCCACTTCCGGCCTCGCTGATGGCGTCGCTGAAGGTCTGTTCATCCTTCAGGAGGCCACCTACGAAGAAACAGGCGCCCAAGCAGAGGACCATGGTAGCCAGGATTGAACCTAAGATGGCAGCCTTGATGACGTAGAATTGATTCCTGGATAAGAGGACCATGAACAAGACGATCTCGACAACGGAGCCACAACTGAGGGCGGTTAGCATTTCAAGTTGTTCAACTATCAAAGAAAATGGCTAGAACTTACGTGATCTCCGTCAGGACACCCCAGACGTGGGGGAATTTCCGAGCGAGCTCCTGGCCGGCGAAACCAATCATGTTGGCGCAGGGGACCATGGCAATGTAGGCGAGGGTGAAGATGAGTGTATGGTGATCGGGCAGAGCATCTGTTCACAAGGCAGTTTGTTAGTGGCCAGCACCGATAACAATAGACCATGATCGCCATGAAGTCTCGGAACCGGTTGAGGAAACATACAACGGACCGCGATGGCGGCGGGTACGACGGGCCATAGAAAGTTGCAGAGCAGACTGGCGCGACTAGTCGACTTGAACGAGATGTAAGTGAAGTGGACGGGGTGGAAGCCGGAGCGACCACTCTCGCCCTCTTGCCGGACCCATGGCGCCCTCTTGTCCTGGGCCTGCAGGCCTCTTTTGAAATGCGTGTTGGGAGGAGGAAGCGTGGGCGCGTTGCGGTCGTCCCGAGAAAGATTGGACCCGCGACGCTGGCGGGATTGTGGCCGTTGGCCAGAGTGCGACCTTCGTTGAGATCGTGTCCGCTGGCGCGAGTGCGAGCGAGAGTGGTCGGCGGCAGCCATGGCCACTTATGCGACGACGATGATGAAGGTGCTGGGTTAAGTCCGAGGCTGGCGTGATGGGGTGGGACGAGGAACAAGATGACAAGATTGTATTCGTTTGGACGACACCTCGGTGGGATATAAGTGAGAGGGAGGAAGGGAGGCGGAAGGGGGGAAGGAGGAAGGGGAGACGGAGGGCGTATATACAGCAGGAGGGATGGAACCGAAAATGTGTCTGTAGGTACGAATGGAACCCCGGACCTTTAATAGGTAGGTAGTACTCAATGCACTCGAGTACAGTCCGAAGGTAGGTAAGTAGCTCAGGCCTCCGTGCTTCTACTAGGAACGAAAACAGCTAAGGAATCAGCGACGAAGCGACCAAACGGGGCAACAAGAAACAAGAGCGTGCCATTCGAGGCCTCCTGGAGGTCCCGTCCAATCTTCCCTGCAAGAAAAGCAAGGGGGGAGGGGGGGGGCTTGCGACTTGGGGCTTCGGGGCTTTCGTTAGTTGTCGGTCGATCGCCTATTCCTCATTCCTCGTTCCAGCCGCCCGCTCTCTATCTAGCTGCGTCCGACCTAGCTGGCAGTGCGTGTTGGAAGTGGGATTGCAGTATCCGTGACCCCGGCCCGGTTTCATTGCTAGTACTGCTATGCACGAAGTGCGAAGTACCTATTTTCCTTTCCTCTCCGGGCAGGGGCTGTAAGTAAGTACGCGCCGGCTCCGTGCTTCGTACTAAGCTTAACCTGCGGTGTATTCGTACGCCGGCAGTACTTACGTGGGACTTTGTATTTGGTGGGCCATCTTCAAAGGGGCAAGCAATCCTCTGCTCTGGTCTTCAATCGTATCCCGTCCGCCCTCCATGTGTCGAAGAATTCCACCGAATCACAGGCTCTGGCGGATTCAACTTGGTCAGCCCCGTTGCAGGGTGTCCACTGCCAACACTGCCAAGTTTCATCACTTTTTATGCCAAGATTTCTGGCACCTAATTACGCGCTCCCGTCAATCCCCCGCGCTCTACCGCCTAAGATACCTATACCTAGATACCTACGTACCTAAGTACCTACATTCGCACCTACTACGTACTCACAGCACATAGCATCGACCCTAACAACACAACCCCGGCCGCCGCCCGCAAGGGACTCACCGGCCTCAGGAGAGTGGCTCGTTCGTTTGATTAGGCATGCACTTACGGAGTCTCTTCTCCAGCGCCCCAAGCGCCGGACCTCGTACTGTACCACGTAGCAATCGTTTCCCGAGCATCGGTTCATCAATCATCGCGGCCGAAGCCACAGTGGGGATTCCCGTTGTGATGTTGCCGGGTATTTGCTTGGCGACCATCTTGGCAATCTTCGTCTTCTTGGCGAAGCTGCTTGAGTTTGCTTGGCAGGCCCGACACTCAGGGCCCGATGCTACTTCAGGTCGCGTCCCAGTCTTGCCATGACGATTCCACTCCACGACGTCACTCAACGTCCGGCAAGTCGACGTGCAAGATGCAGTGCGCCATCACCCTCCTTTTGGTCTGTTTTGCGACCATCCCCCCCTCCCCTTGCGTTGGTTCTGGCGCTGGCGTTGGTCCTGACATGCTTGAGTACTCGCTGGTCCTTTTGTCTGATATTTGTACGAATACAAGCCTGGCTCCTCCATCATCTTGTTGTGGTGTTCTAGACCCGCCCGTCCGACACAACACAGCTCGACCGGGACACGCCCCCTCCCATTCCCCCCCCCCCTGCCAGCAAATCGCGTTCTAGATTCCGGTGCTCGATATCTCTCAGCCCGGCAGGGTTATGCTTACTGCACAGAGTTATTCAACCCCCGGGCATCTCGAAGTGGCATTCACATCGACTTTTCATATCGAGTCGGCAACCCAGTTCTCAAACCCGCCACCGCTCCCCCACACCAGACTTCTCAGACTCCCTAGACTCCCTAGACTCCTTAGACTTCTTCTCCACGTCTCCAGCGTCCTCCTTTGACCTGTATGGTACCGGTTGCGCAGCCACCACCGTTTCGATGCCCGCCGGAGTAAACTGCTCCGGGCCTATCGGTAGCGCCTCCACGTCAATCTCCATGTTCAGCAAGCATCTGAGAACCACTTGGCTCCCCGCCTTGCTCATCACCTCGTTAGACCCCTTGCAAAGCTCCGATGCCACGCACTCCACGCATCCCCGCTCGCAGTGGCAGCCCTCCACTCGATGCAGCGCGTCTCGCAGTAACTGGTCAATGTGGTCAAACGCCTTGGTGCTGATCCCAGACCCCCCCGCGCCTCCTTTGGCATCGTAAAACGTCAACCTCGCTGGTCGCTTCCTCTTCGTCTCCTGCTTGGCGAACTCCTTCACCGCCACCTTGCATTCCGTCCGTACATCACCCGGCATGCTGATGACAAAAGTCGGCAGCAGGCTCATGACAGCATGCTCCGCCGCATGTATCCCTGCCGCCACGTGTAGCCGCCTTTCTTGGAGGATGTCGAGTGCTTTCTTGGGCACATCCAACCACATGCCCTTGCTGAACCGGATTACCGGCGGGTTGTCCACCTGTACCGCATCCAATACCCGTCCCTTTTTGTCCACCTTGAAGAACCCAAACACATTCTGCTGGATCTTGATCTTCCCGTAGTATGCATGGGACAACGACCCAGAAATCGACCGGATCGCTTCCGTCTCTGTGGGGTCGATGTCCGTAAAGTCCCGCTGCACCGTTGTCCAGTCCACCTTGACCCTTTCGACTTTGGCCATTCGCTTGTCTGGCAAAAAGTCTCGGACAAGGTACGGGTTGCCCTGGTGTAAGAAAATTGCTCCATCGTAGATGGTAAAGGTTGCTCTGGATGCCTCCAGCTCCTCCAGGACAACATTTCTTCCATTCGTGATGTCCACAATCGCAAAATGCTCGTCCTCCGTGTCTCGAATGGCAACGAACTTTGCTGGCATTGGCCGGAATCGATCATGACAGTGATAGAACCCCAGCTCCCCTTTCATCAATCGCTCATCGCAAATCTTTGGCAGGTCCTTTCCAAAGTACTGTGCATCCTCCACTGGTCGAATTGGCATTTCGTACGCTGCACATTGAATGTGTCCTTCGCGCACAAGCATGTTCTCGAGATCCACCTGTAGCTCGCTGTTTGGTTTCGTGAAGAGCTCGTCAGGGTTTTCCATGTAATGCTGGTCCGTCGGAAAGCAATCGCCAACTAATATCGACAGCGAATCTTTGTTGCGACGGCCAGCCCGGCCACTTTGTTGACGCAGATTGGCAATGGTATAAGGGAAGCCCCATGTCATGACACAGTCCAGGGATCCAATGTCGATGCCGAGTTCGAGCGCCGTGGTGGCCACGATCCCCAGAAGCTTGCCTTCGAACATTTCGCTTTCAATCATCCGGCGATCCTGCGCTGTGTAACCGCCTCGATAACCCATCACCATGTTGATGCACTCAGGCCTGCCCATCGCCTCCAGTTCCGACTTGATGGTGCTAACCAAGATCTCGCACTGGGCCCGAACCCTGCAAAATGCAATGATTCTCACTCCCCTAAGCATCAGAGCGCAGAAGAGACGGGCGCATTCGAACTTGGCGCTGCCACGGCCGGAAGCAGGATCACCTGGGTCTTTGTATGGGGTGTTCCAACACAAGAACTCCTTGCGGCCCGACGGAGATCCATCGTAATCTATGAGTCGCACATTCTCGATTCCAAATATGGTCTTGAAGTGCTCCTTGGGGTTTGCCACAGTGGCAGAGCACGATATAAATTTGATACGGCGGTTCCCCACGGCAGCACAAACCCGCCGTAATCGTCGCATGATGAACCCAACATGAGAACCCATTTGACCGTTGTAGTAATGCAACTCGTCAACTAGCATCCTATGTCAGTGATAGGGTAAGCCGCGGTCTCGTGAAACTTACCAACAACGTATTTTAGGTTCTGCAGGAACGTCCTCCACCGTTCCTCCTGCGGAAGGATTGTGATGTGAAGCATGTCTGGGTTTGTGAATATGATCCGCGCCTCATCTCGAATTGCGTTGCGTTCGCTCATTGGTGTGTCACCGTCGAAGGTCTCAACCATGGTTTCTTCAAGGCCCGGCATATAACTCACCATTTCTTTTAAACTCCGCTTCTGGTCCTGTGCCAACGCCTTGGTAGGAAAGATGTACATCGCTCGTGAACTGTAGTCCTTTTCTAGGGCATAGAGAATAGGGAGCTGATAAATGAGGCTCTTCCCGGAGCTGGTTGAGGTTGATACAACAACATGCTTGCCCCCGAAGAGACTATTGAGAGCCTCGGACTGGTGGGCATAAAACTGTGTTATCCCCTTGGCATTGTAAAGAGCATTTACCAGATTTTGGCTGAGGAGGAAGTTCAAGTCACCGCAGACTGCCTCCTGGGACTCAAAAACCCGGTGTCCATCTGGTACAATTTGTCCGGTATACCAAGGGCTGTCTTTGAGTTCTTGGACGATCTCTGGTATCGACTTCCGCTCCTTAGGGACACTCTCCGGGACAGAATCTACTGCTTTGTTGGTAGTTTCGCCCTCCGTGACAGTCTGTATAGGGATATACGGCTTTGTCTGTTCCTTCAGAACCATGCATGGATCTAGTTTGTCATCCACGCACTTGTTCAAAAAGACGTTGACCGCGTTTGCGAACTTCTCGTTTCGCTTCTCGATCAATGTGGTCATCTGCTTCTGGCTGTAGACGGGCATTCTCAACTGCTCGTCGCGCAGCTTCCGATTTGGCTTCGTTGGTTCGCCCGAGGCCTTGTCCACGACCTGGCGCTTCAAGTCTCCATCGATGAACTCAAAGTAGAGAACCTCACGTCCACTGGGTTCAATCTCGCTACTGTGGTGCTTGTCTAGGTCTTCCGTTCCGGTCAGACCGCCCACAGACACGTCGTAAGCTGGAGCCTGAGACCTTGCTGACCTGCCAGTTCGAAAGACTTCATCTCTTTCGGCGCCTTTGATGTCGAGTTGCAACATCACTTCGTCCACATATGCGAAATTGATGCCCTCAGGACGAAGCGCGACCATGGAAGCGACCTCTTCTATCGACAGGCTCCGTTTGGTGTGGGCCTCGACGGCCGATTTGATGGTGTCGAAGGTCGTCGCGAGATGCTTGCGAGTACAACAGAATGTGAAAACAAGATTGAGAGCTCGATGTGTTTTTTCCAGGGTCTTGAACGAGTCTGGCCAGTCAATCAGGCATGGGATTGTCTTGGGACCAGTCTGGGCGCGAGGCTTTGCGGGACCTCCTCTCCCTCCTCTTCCGCCTCGCCTATCTCGCCCATCTCCCGAAGTACTTGTTGAATCGATTCCTAGATCTCCAGTGGTGAATTCTTGATCCGAATCACGCTTCCGTTTTCCTCCCCTGGAAGTGGAAAGCTTAGCAACTGCGCTGGGCGTCTCAGGGTCCGGCATGTTGATTAGGAAAGCCAAGTCATGCACTCGTATGGGTTCGGCATTGGGACAGAACTACCAGATCATTGTGTCTCACTCGTTGAGTGATCTAAGTCTGGTAAAGTTGTGAAGGTGGCGATGTAGTCGGGATAAAGATAAGGGTGGTCGCGGAATTGACGCCAAATCACGTGCAGACCTCAAACTCTCATAACCGTCCTTCCCAAGAACCAAGTTTGTGCGTATTTCTCTCCAAGGATGCTCCAGACAGAATTGAAGGTACAAATTTCATGTATCGGCATAATTACGAGTCGCATCTCCAACTTCAGGGCTAGCCTGCTGACTGGGAAGCTCGGGGCTGGACTAGAGTCCTCCCTGTCCTCTTTCCAGCGGTTTATGGCTCCTCAGCTTTCGGTATACACAATTCTATCCATGCTGGTTCACCCAGGTGGTTAGCAGACCCACAGGTCTCCTGTGTGAACAACTTCTGTATCAAATTGGGCATTGCCCTGTATCCTTCGGGCCGATTGCCCGATGCAACCGCGCTGGATCCTAGCCCGTCTTTCATGTTACCATCCGATGCATCAAAACTATCCATCCTAGGTAATACAGCCTACGAAGGGCTACCAAGGGCAGTGCGCGGCTTGACGAATAGCCGTCGCATCATTATCAACTAGCTTCCGATCCCGAGACTTCATCTTGCAGCGCCTAGCTGCTTTGAAGCTCTCTTTGGATAACGTTGATTTCGCTCATGAAGGTCTTAGCATTCGCGGCGGTCATCTACGAGATCAGGTCAGTTCAATCTGAATCTTGTCTGGATGTAGCGCATGAAACCTACCCGCATCGTAATGCTCACAGGCATCGCCGGTTGACCCTCAAAGGCTGTGAAGAGAATCCCAACCGACTTCAACGAAGCCTTCTCCTGGAACTTCATAGCCGATAGGATGGCCGTGTTGAGAATGACACGGTGGGTCTGGTCCTGTCGCAGTAGAAGACGGGCGACCCTATGTCCCTGGGAGCCGTCCGTGTTCTCATCAGTCGCCAGTGACGAAGCATCAAAGGAACCCGGAACAACAGCGCCCGCATCGTCGAACTCGACACAGACTTGGGGAACATTGATCTTCAGCATGCCCGCTCCACGTTCTTTCCACCCGGCTTCTTTGTCGTGGTAGAACATCTTGGCTCTTACGGATACGATGGTGATTTCGCCCGCCTCGCCGTCATTTACCTCAACTGAAGAGCGTTAGTAGGTGGCTGTTGATATACAGCGTAGGACTCACCCTTCTGGAGCTTGAGCTTCTTCTTTTCTTCAGATTCCTTCTCTGGTGACAGCGCTCGCTCGGCTTCCTCAGGCACAGCACCCTCGTCACCGGATCCGTCGTCTTCGTCATCTTCGGCGTCGCTATCGGGGGCGCCAAATGGCTTGGCGGGCTTCTCAGTCTTGGTTGCATCACCTCCGAGAGCCGCGAAGCTGCCGAGGGGCTTTATGCCCGAAAGTGCAGAACCAAAGGCGCTGCCTCCTAGAGTGCTTCCGAACCCATTGGTTCCAGACGATAGACCAGCAAAGGGCGATGCGCCGGTGGTGCCACCAAAGGTCAACTTGGGAGGAGCGGCGGCGGCGGCAGGTTGGGCAGGTGAAGCGGCAGCAGGAGAAGCAAATGAAGTCAACTTGGGAGCGGCAGAGGACCCGAAGACGCTGCTCTTTTGGGGGCCGAGTGATGCGAAGGGCGATGTCCCTGACGACAGCTGACCGAAGCTGGAGGCGGAGAAGGCACTCGCGGAAGTCTGTGGTTGATGTTTCTTGGCTGGTGACTTGCCAGGCTCGGTGCTCTTGGCGGTTTCGTCGTTCGCAGTCGTCGTCGAGGCCTAGAAGTCAGTCAGAAAGGTGTGCTAGATTGAGCGCAGCTAGAAATGCAGCAAGAAAACGCAGGCGACGGACGTACCAGATCTGGCTCATTTGATTCCTCGTCCCGGTGTCGCTTCTTCTCCGGCTCTAGTCGCGAGGCCCTATCCTTGGCAGAATCGGACGACGCAACACTGTTGGCATCGTTCTCCTCAGGCTCCTTGTCACCGTCAAGCTGGTCATGGGCGCGCTTCTTCTTGGGCGAGGCAACCTGCTCCCTCAGGCTCAGGTCGCTGCTGTCGGCGGCATCGGCGGGGGCATCGGCCAGGGTATCGTCCGGGGTCGCGGGGCGGGCGCTGGTGTCGTCGGCCGAAGCGGAGGGGGTTCCGGAGCCAGCAGCGTCGGCGAGGGCGTCCGAGGGAGGGTCGGAGATGGACGACTGCTTGAGCTCGCGGCGGGCGGCGCGCGTCTCGGCGTCCTCGTTGGCTTCGACGTGGAGGGGCTCAGTCTTGGGGCTGGCGTCTGGAGCGTCGTCGGCCATGGCGGACGGACTGGGTTTGTGGCGGTTCGGAGGTCGGTAGGATACGAGGAAGTTGGCGACGATGACGCTGCGATGGGGGGGTGGGATGGGACGAAGTCCAGCGAAGGCACCGCGCACAGGATAAGGAAACGGGGGTCCGATACGGTGGGCGAGGTACAAGCCGGCGGGTGCGCAGCAAGGCGGGCCGAAAGGTACCTTTGCAGCTTGGTGTTGGGGTTAACGCCAACCAGGGTTCGCGGGGTGGTGGAGAGAGGGTGAGAGAGCGGGCGAGAGAGAAGATGACGAGGGCAGAGAGAGAGACTTGGGTTTGGGGTTGTTGAGGCCGGGAGGACGAAGAGAGGCGGGAAGTAATATGACACCGTTGAGGGGAGAGAGTTGAGAGCCGGATGTTGGCACTCGAGTTGGTTCTTTTCTTCTCTGCTCTTCTCTTCTCCGGCGTTGCTCGTGGCTAAAGTTAGGTCGTTTCTCGTTTCGTCGCCGACCCAGGAACAAAAGACAAAAGACAAAGCCAGAGACAATAGAATGGCAGAGACAGAGGCACAGCGCCGGCGGGCGGGCTGAAGGCCACTGTGGGCGCCTGCGTTCCTCCAATCAAGTCGCCATGGCCGCCGACGTCAAAAACCACTGCGGCCTCTAAGAGCCTTCACCGCCCACGCTATTGGGCCCACGCCTGAAGGAGGGGTAAATTAGGTGCCATTTGGCATCTGGCATTTCCAGTGGCATTTCGGTGGGAGAAACAGCGGCAGGAACTGCCACACGGACGGAAACGACTGGCGCTGTGCCGCCGTGCGCTGGCTTCTTTTCTGTTCGTCGTCTCGGACATGAAACCTCCACTCCAATTAAAACAAACCAGGCCGGCAACGCCATCGGGCATGACGAGGAGCAATGCGTTGCCTATAGTGTTGCAATTTTATAGCATTGCTGCCAGGGCTTGCTAACAACCAAGCAAGAACTCAATCGAGCCGACAAGGCTTTCGAGGCATGGATGCGACGGACCCTTGCTTTCCCGGCCCTGTCTGCCGTGGCCCAGTACTACTTCCCCCCGGTCATTGGTATGCTGGTTCGATGCTTGGCTGTAGGTACGTAGGTAATAAGGGAGTAGGTACTTGGTGCATGGGTAGGTAGATAGGTACGTAGAATCTACCGGCCATTCTCATGAATGACTTCACAGCCTGTGTCAAGTACCTGCTTCGTAGGCCTCAAGGCATAGTTCAAGATGTGTGCATCAATGTTATTGCAAGACCAAACCCAGCCGCCTTCAGATAATAGAGGTACAAACAGATGCGCAATCTCGTGGGCGACTACGAAAGAAGAAGAAGAAGAAGAAGAAAACCCCAGCAGGCATCAAAGAAATCCCAGCCTGACCCCGAATACAGTTGTTGTAGCCGCAACACCCTCTCAGTCTCTTTCGACATAGAAATACATATCGGCCTAGCTCGGGGTATCGAGTACTCACACGAACGCTGCCGTTCTGTCATTGCCATTAACCCCGGCCTCTCTCCACGAAAATTCACCCGCTGCCTGCCCGCTCAGCTGATGAAGCACAAGCAGCCTAGGCCCAGGTAAAACACCAACAGCGGGTATACCGCAATGGCGACGCGGTTCTTCACGACGCCGCTACCGCCCAAGATGCTAACTCCCGCGGCAAGTGACCACGCAATCAGGACAATGTAGACGGGTATCCGGGCAATCCAGTGCAGTCCCAGCGCCGACATGAGGGCGGCGAGAACCAGGGGAAATAGGGTGTAGCCGATAATGCAGACGCTCTGTGCAAATGAGCTGTTTGTATCGTTAGCAATCGTCGTGCACATGCTTTCTGGATCGAAGAGAATACTAACATGTTACCTCCCAGCAGCTTGATCTGCAGAGTCACGACGGCCTCGCCGAGCCAGATCATGGCAAAGACCCCGCTGAAGACATGATCCCTCTGTTCGGCACGCGCCGTAAAGCTCAGCAAGAGACTCAGGAGTAGGCAAAAGATAAGGGGGCCCCAAAGGTCCCAGTCGCGCAGGCCAGGTGTCATATTGCTTTGAAGCAGAGCCTCGGCGTCCATCACTCGGCTGGCCAGTCCCGTAAGCTCTTCTCTTGTCCCCGAGATACCAGCGCCACGGATGTTCGAGTAGGCCCCTCGAATGCCTCCCTCTGAATCAAACATGGTACCACCCAACAGGTACTTCGGGTAGAGCACCTCCCGAAGCTTGGCCCAGACGGCCAGCAAGTCGCGGCGTAACGTCTCCCATACAGTTTCGTCAATTGTGTTTAAAGGTGCCTGTCGGTCGTCGCCGGGAATGCGGGAGGTCAAGTAGCCTTCGTCGAGGGGCTGCGAGGATGAGCTGGAGCCGATGTTGCCCGTCAAGGGCTGTCGCGATGACTGGTTTCCGAGGGGATCATCGAAGTCGTTGAGATCGGCTGTGCCACGTCAGTCTCATACCGTGTAGAGAAGACCTAGCTAAAACTGCAAGGCGGCGCGAATGCGACTCAACATACCGTCATCGGGATCGATCATCAAGTCGTCGTCATCCAAAGGCGGATTCTCGTACTGGCCTCGAGCGCTGGACGCCATGGTGCAGTGGAGGTGTCGCGGCGGAAAGGAGACGGTGATACGGGGTTTGGGGGGAGATCTTCGGTGTCGAATTTGTCGGTTTGCTGCTTGGCCCGGTCGCGCAATGGAGGAATATCGTTTTAATGGAGAAGGGGGATTGTTCAAGCTCGAAGCTGAAGCTGACGTATCTCGGATGCGAAACTTCCACGGTTGCCTCTCCAAGCCCCCTTGAGCAAAAGGTGGTCCTAGCTTCCTATTGGCCACAGCCAATCACATGCACCGTAGAACCCAAATGGGAGGCGCGAATACGTACCGCCAGTTACAGGCCTGAGTCGGCAAGGTACCTTAGACATACATACTACCAACACAATTATTGACTGCCAAACAGGTGTTACCAGTAGTTGAAGCCGTGTAAATTCACGATTCTTGAGTTCCTGTATTTTTAGGTATTCAAAGAGAGGACTTGCCATTTCTCGTCTGAAGAAGACTGAAAACGGTGAAAGTGGTATTCGTTGTCGCTAGTAACATCAGGGGTATCTCAGGCCTTCCGCAGAGGCCATTGCGAATCGAGTGTTTCTTATGCTGCTCCGCCATGTCCATCGCGGTGCTTCTAGATAAACCCTCTCGGCCCAGGATGGCCTCTATTACTATTTTTCCTCATAACGGCTCACTGTGCTTTTGTATTCCTCCACCGCCGCTCACGGGGTCTCAGGGAGACATCACGAGTACCAAATGTGAGACTGGTTCTGAGGCTCTTCTCTTGCCTCCGAAGGCTTCTGGTGGTTTCCCGGGGTATGATAACTCTCGACCCACTCGTTTGGTGATTGAGGCGCAAGGTCACTCGTGCGATCGAAGGGGCGTGTCTGTTGAGGGCGTAACTGATCCACGGCATCAAGCTCCGGAATAACCGGTTGATGATGTGGGTAATGAGGTAGTTGTCCTTGTGACTCCGTCTGCAATGGCCACTGGGCCCCATTGTCGAAAGAATAATGACCACCTGTCACACCGGAGTTGTTCAGGATCGGTCGCTCCCTTGAAGGCTCCGCAAAGAACGATTCTGCGTGCCGGTGCGGTGCTTTCTGACCGTCATCATTGTTAACAGCACGTAGAGCGGCTTGATTTTCAGGGCCTAAGTATGACGAGTGCGTGATAGATGGATCCCAGATGGGAAGACCTTCTGGAGGCTGCGCGTCGTCCATTGGGAAGCCATGGCTGTACGCCGCCATATTTCCGTTGATTCCCACGAGCGCCCAAGCAAATACGGCCACATCTCGAATAGACAACATTAGTTGGTCAAGTGGAGGACCCCCCGCAGCTTTGACATTCTCCCGTAGCGGCATGTATTGAGGCAATAGCGGGGGTCGGAAGTTATATAGAACCTCGGGTGAATAGTGAGGTCGAATAGGCTGCTGCCCCCATGGCGCTGCGAAGAGGCCATTGTCAAAGCCGAATGGTACGAGAGGTGGATGTAAGCTTGGTATCTGTGGCCTCGCTCGGCGGAGAATGACAACAAGCCCATCGGATGTGCATGACACGACAGCCTCCAATTCAACAGAAGGGGCCAAGCGCCTTCTCGTACGCCGACATTTCCTCCGAGGCTGAGGTTCGACGGCAGCTGCAGTTGTGGAAGAACCCCACGAAACAGGAGTGTGGGTGCCGGTGGTGGTGTCGGAAGCTGACGGGAAAGCTGCCGAGCTCACTGTTTGTGATATTGGTGTCGACTGCGGTAAACCGCTCTCCGCATTTAGCATATCGGTGTCGGGCTCGGTCTTGATCAACGGACTTGGCTTTTGATGTGAATCAATATCCATATCACCTTCCAGTTTGACGCCCCCTTCCTCAGACTCGCTTGAGCGCCGCCGATTTCGTGTTTGGTGTCCACTCAAAGGCTGCGGTCCTCTGTCTTGCGTCGCACTTTCCATCGGGCTCATTCGAGTATTTTTATCATTTTCAACGGCGTAGTCATCGTTCCTTTTTTCTTCGTATTCTTCTCCGTCATCGTCGCCGTCGTTGTCGTCCCCTTGGCTTGCCTCAGTGTCCTCGTCCTCGCTCTCCTCACTCTCAAAATCTTCTGGGCGGCGTGGATCCCTCGACCAGAACCGCAGGTAAGCGATGGAGTCGTTGGCCTTGGCGCTCTCGAGACATTTGAAGGCGTCGTCCAAGGAGCTTTCCCGAATGCACTCATAAAAGCTCTTGTGGAGAACCTGTTCAGCCGACACGCCCAGGACGGAGCTGATAGCTTCAGTTGCAAACATGACCGCGAGAGTCCGGGTGAAGCGATTCAGGATGAGAGCAGCTCGAGGCTCACGCTCGGTAGGTGACATCTTGAATTTGGATGATAAATGCTCCAGCATATGGTAGCGGGGGTCTCTAGGTGAGCATGAGAAGATGCGGCGGATCTGAGGTGCCTCGATGGCGCGCCCTACACGTTGAGTCAGCTTTAATGAAGTAGAAGGCAGAGCTGGGCGAGGTCAATGGGGATCACTGTGCTGCGCGACGTACTCTCGCTCTTCTCTCCACGCCGGTAGATACTGGTGCATGCAACGAGGACATCATGAACGATGGTGAAGCAGCATTCGCAACTAATCCAGCGGCCATCACGGGAGCGAATACGGGCGTAATGCAGAACCGCGGCTTTGTCAAGAAGTACACCGCGACTATGAACAGAACGGGCAAAGGGCACCTCTTGAGGGTGAAAGTAGTCAAAGCTAGACCTGCCGAGGACCTCTCGAGGGGAGTAACCGAGTATGTCGACGATGGACTCGGATGCGTAGAGTATGTTGGCATCCGGAGTCAGGTCTTTGAGGAGAACTGTCAGAAGTGTCAAGGCTCGGTTCCAAGGCACCAATGACTTACTGTGTATTGTCATAAACGTCTGCTCCATTGAGGTTGGCGGAGCGGAAGCCGTTCCAAGGACTGCTTAAAAAGGAGGGACTCTCCAACTACAGGGCCGGGTCAGTTCAGTCGTCGGCGCAAGGAACTGGAAAAGGGCTCTGAGGCGGAGGTGGGCAAGTATGAGACGTGAGTATGGGGGTGGAGGTGGAGGTAGGGTTAAGGTGGATGTAGGAAGAATGTTGGTGTAAGTTAGTCGAACTTTGAACTTTGAAGCTATCTCAGGCTGGCTTCCATGGATACGGATGGATGACATGACGGGGATCGTTCAGGTAGGCCCCTCTCCCTACGCCTCGGCGCTTGACGCACTAAGGATGTAGGTACAGCGGGTGACAAGGGACGGTAACGGTAGCCGAGAACCCCGGGGGACGCGGGAAAAAAGGCCAACCTACAGGATTTCGCCTAACGGACGCCAATGGCGCCAGAGGTCGGTCGGTGATGAGTGACAAGGGCTGGACGGCGATTAGTGATCAGTGGCGGTGCGGGTGGTTGGTGGTTGGTGGTTGGCGGTTGGCGGAGGGTGCCCGGGCATGGGTATGGGCGGGCATGAAGCTAAAAAAGAAACCAGGACAAGCCGACCACGAAACCGACCGGCCACGCCCTCTTTGTGCACGGATGGGGGCCGCCGGATGTACCGTGTCTCGGCAAGTTGAGAAATTCCGGTAGTACTCCCGTGCCTGAGTAAAGATGGATACATACTTACGTAGATGAAGGGAACAGCAGGTCAGTAGTAGTAGTAGTCGTCGTCGTCGTCTGAGGCAGGATGGTGCTGAGACCGACCCGGGAGATGATCAGTGACGGGAGACGGTCGTCATCATCATAGACTAACGGCAAAAGAAGTAAGAAGGGGGAAATGGAACAAAAACTCTGGTCACGAAACGGGGACTCAAGTGAGATTGTGCAGGACAGGGCAAAATCGACGTAGCACACCACCACCTCTCTCCCTCTCTCCATCCCTGCCAGTCTGTCTCCCTCGCCGGCTCGCCTCAGCTAGACGAGAGGGACAGAATACTATGTACTCCGTACTGCTCGGGCTGATCGTACTTGGTTCGGTACGGATGCCTCTCCTCAACAAAGGCCTCGACATACTGGACTCGACTCGACCAATGTAATACGTGGTTCCATGGCACGTCGCTCGCCGGCTGGTCAGTGGCTGCTCGCTGGCTGGCGACGTTCCACCGTGGGCACAGATATCATTGCGTATCTATGTACAAAGGCACGAGCCCTTGCACGCCATGATGGTACAGTGCAGTTTGGTGCGACACCAAACCCCAGAGACACAAACGACTTGTGGATGGACCCCCGACAGTTTTCGGACGCACATCGATGCCAGCCGGTGTTGGGCTTCGAGAAGCCGAGAGGGCTGAGAGCATTGCTTGTTTTGTGAAAAGCAAAGACTGAGGTAACCGGGGAATGGGCGCCAAACCAAACCAGGCCGACGGCTGAGCACTCACATCAAAAAGAAAGGAAGAAAGAATAAAAACCCACAAGTCTCTTGTGATGGGCAGACTTTCTTTTGCAGGAGATATTCGCGGGGACCAACCGTCATGATACCGAGGGCGAGAGTCGTGACCGACGAGTTGACAACCCAAAGAATGTCCCGTTGCCGATATCATGACAGCTACAACGAAGACAACATGCGAGGATCTACAGACACTATCTCTCCAATGAGATAACGAGCATCAGTGATGGCTCGGTTTTCACGGCTTTTATTCCCAGCTCCACACCACCCAGACTAGAGCCAGGAGTAAGGCGCTTCATGGGTGATGCGGATTTGGCGACCAAGTCGAGGCCAGGACTGTAAGACACTCACGCGGCACACTGCATGCGTATGAAGCGCAGAGCGTGTTGCATGCAGCATCTGTAGCCGGATGGAGGGCATGGCAGCACACTGGTTGATGGGATAGCTCTTCTGGATCCCAGTGTTCCACGCGGATGCGCGGACGGGACTGCCAGGATTTGTTCTTGGCCTCATCTCGCTATTGCTTCTCATGCTCTCCACATAGGGTGCATCCTGTCGCATATCATATTTATCCCCCGCACCCGATGTTGTTGGAGCGCCAATCGTCTCGGGGCGCACGGCGGTGGGGATGGACCGACTCCCTCACGACCAGCGCCTCGCGGGACCGAAGGGGTGGACTTGGTCGAGTTGCGCGCATACTAGTCGTATGTAGTAGGAGTTAGAAGCAACTTCATTTTCGACCTCACAGCGTCTCCCCGCGTCTCCCAACGCCTCAGGCCGAGACAGTTTAAAAGCCCCGAGGCCAGACTGCCCGGAAACAACGGCGTCGCCGCCTCAGCCGGCGACGCCCTGCTCGTTCAAACCCGGAACATGACGCCAGCGCGGGCATACCGGCGGGCGTACCGGCGGGCGGACCGGTGACTAGTCCCGTCCGTCAAGTCCCGTGGGCGAACGGACAAAATCAGCCTGTGGTTACATGGGAAATGTTGAAAAGCCCGTGAAAAAGTCGAGCGTGCTGTCAGCCCCCAGAATGATCGACCACTAGCATGTTGGTCCATTCAGTAAGATCCAGTCGATGCCCACGCTCGACCCATAGACCCGAGCATCGAGCGAGCATCCGCCCACGTCATTACATGCTAGGCCCGAGAGTGAAACCAGCCTCGAAAACATCAACCATGGCCAATTCAAAGCCCATGTCCAGAAATAGATTCAGGAAATACGTCAGCCAGGGCTGCGGTCGGCACGTTTAGCTCCTCGAGCCGAGCATCACTCGAAGCCAGTCACCGCGGTCGGGGCGCGTGACAGCCTCACCTTGCTCGTTCGTGATGTTAATCCTCGGGTGTGAAAGAACAGGGCTGCTGTATCACAGTGGCCGGCTTTTCTGGCTTGCTTGCTTGGCTCCGTCCCACCTGGGTATGACGAGGCGAGATGGAGCAGTCTCCCATCCATCCATATTGTAGATCGGGGGACTCTTAGTGTCCACATCCTCAATGACTAGTATGCGCGACCAGGCCAGATCATGCGCAGTGAACAGCACGACACATTACAGCTCACAGGCCAGCAACGGGACAGCCCCTTGCTGCATCCACTAACCCCAGGCTCATCCATATTTCAACCATCCCTGGAAACGGATGTACTTCGTATAAGTGAGAAGCACAGGACGGCCGCCCTGCAAGCTTGCTTGTTGTTGGATGAGCTTGGGCAAGTCGTTTCTTTGTCCTTGGGTGTCCTTGACCGGCTCCCAGGGCGTCGAAATGGACCGGATACGCCCATCCTTTACCAGAACTTTGATTCGTGACAGCCATACTGGGCGCGCTGTTATTGTTCGATTGTAGAGTCACCCGTACAGGATGCAAGCTGGAAGAAAGAAGAGTTTGGTCCAAATCACCTCAGAGTCGTCGTCGATTTTAGGTAATCTCAGCGAGGACGGCGCGGATGAGTGGCAGGTTAGTTGAGAAAATTTAGGAGATCCATGGCAGGTGCTCTGCAAAGAAGAAGGTCGCTGTGGCGTCCTCTGTGGCATGGTGGAACGCACGGATCAGATAGAGCTCCTGTCCTGCCTACGCAGGTACCTACGGAAGTTGGCTGGCGGGTTGGCGGGCGGGTTGGCTAGCGCTTGCCCGCTGTGGCTACAGCGCACCTGACCTGCCGCCAGGTCCACGTACAGTACGAATACACAGGCACCACTCACTCGGCTAAGGTCCATGCAAGGTGGCTCACGATACTGTCCAAAAACACACCGAGAAGTTTCAACGCATGCTCCCGTCACTACGACTCTTATAGTTGCGACTTCATTCAACATTTGTGTCTCCTTCGAATATCAAGAAAACACTCCTCAACTCTCGGCTTGCCACACTCTAGAGACGTCAGTGCGCGTCTGGCCTCTATGCGGATTCAGGCCTTGATCTCCTCGCCATTGACTCAGATACGACCGCCGCAAACTCCGAGGTTCAGGGTTTAGTGCCTGCGGCACGACAAGAACAGGCAAGCTCGGCCTTCCCATTCCTTCTCAGCCCTGCTATAGATCTGCTACGAAGCATTTCATGCCTCTTCATTCGAATTAACACCCAATCACAAGGCTCGGCCAGCAATCGCGGCGACTCACATCACCTAATCTTAACCTCCTCAACAGACATGACGACCTATGACGACCCTGCCTCTGAGCTCCCAAGGCTGCGAGTATCGTTCGGTTTCGAGGTGCTCCCTCCCGTTACAGCACAATCCCCTCATTTTACTACTGGACTAACGTCCAATCACTCGTAGAATGACACTGCTTTTCTGGACAATGAGGACAACGTCGCAGGTAGCCAACTCCCAAACGTCTCTGGGCATTCAACGCCTACTGTTGGAGCCTGTCAACTCAATCTAGATCTGCTTGCTAACTCTATCGCTCCTCTCACAGAATTTTTCGATGTCAAGTTCTGTCCCTACCAGCCCTTAGACTGCGATCCTATATTCGCTGCCGTGAGCAAGAAGCATGTTAGTATTCCCAGATCCAACCACTTGTCGCAAGGACTGATTCTCGTGCTTCCACTAGGTTGTCATATGCAAGCTATCTCAAAGTTCTGGTGACGCCAATCCTTGCGAGATCATCACTGTCATCAGAGATGACGATGTATGTGTCCCCGAGATCCCCTTGCTCTCACGGGTCCCTGCATTGGCAAGCTCACTCATCGTCAACAGGTGGAAGCATCAGCATGCTGCTGCACGTGGACCAAGGACCCAGTAACTGAACGGCCTCTCATATGTATTGGTGGAGTTGATGCCAAGGTAAAGATCTATGATGTGATAGAAGGCAAGCTATTCAAGGTATGCCGAGTCTCCTATTGCTCCTTACTGTGTCACACAGCTCATCAAGATTCAAAACAAGTGCTTCACCGGCCACGGAAGTGTAGGTTTACTTCGCCCACATTCTCTCCCTCAGGCAGCCCTCAACTTATTGTATTCAGGATGTCAACGACCTTGCAACTTCCCCGGTTGACCCATCCATCATTGTCTCAGCCTCGGACGACACGAGTGTTCGCGTCTGGAGCCTTGATCCGAAGCATGAAGATCGGCCCTGCTTATGTATTCTAGCTGGTGAGGGGCATTCCTGGAACCTCCTCAGTGTGGTAAGCTTCTCTCATGCTTCCCCTCAACCACTAATGGCTTCTTCTCACTATTTCCTCGCACCAATGCAGGCGTTCCACGACACAGGTCGATACATTCTCTCGGCTGGACATGATCAAATCATCAATTTGGTAAGGTTATATAAAGCTCTCTCGTCAAGTATTTGGCATTAACATCAACAAGTGGACTCTACCCGATCTCCCCACTGAGCCCATCACCACCCCTATTCGGATACATTATCCTCACTTCTCAACCTCAGCCGTACACAGCGGTATTGTCGATTGGTAGATATTATTCTTCGACTCAGGTCTAACGTCTCACTGCTAACGAGCACACAGTGTTGCCTTCTACGGAGATCAGATCCTTTCGCGAGCATGTCATGACAATGTGATCTCGCTATGGAGGATTGAAGGCTTCTCTTCTGACGGTCCGCCGCCCCCGCAGAGCATAGCGCCAACTCCTCAAAACATTGTCCCTGCCAACTATGATGAAGCTGGCCGCTTGACGCGTTCTGCTTTCGTGCCGACCATCTCTCCGCAATGCCCGGCACAATACACACGAGTGCTGGACTTCCATACCCCTAACTGCGGTCCGCAATTCTTTATGCGCTTCAAGTTGCACTTCATGCCCGGTCAGAATCCCGTGCTTGCATTCTGCAATGCGGGCGGAAACATCTTCTTCTGGGACTTCAAGCGATTGACGGTGTACGGTGACTTTATGAAGGGGCTTCGCAGCCATGCTCCGGGCAAACGCCCCCCCAGCCGTCCCTCTTGGCTTCGTCCATTGCAGCACCGTCATAGTAAGGCCGACACTACAGGAAAGCAACGGTCCTCGGCTCCTGGGAAAGAGTCCCCGGCTGTGAGTCAAGCCGATGAGGTACCCAAGGGGAAGGAGGACATCAAAGAATTCAACGCTGAAACTCTGGAGTCATGGGCGGCTAAGTATAGCCTGGAAGACGCCCACGAGCCTCTCAGAGCGCACAAGACGGAGTCATCGTCGGCCAATTTTGTCGGTCGGCAAGCGGCATGGAGCCCCGGGGGAGAATGGTGTGTGATCGTGGGAAGCTCCAACACGGCGCTGATCCTACAACGATGGGCCAAAAAGGCTCCGCCTAAGGCAACCGAGTCCACGAAGAGGGCATCGGGGATATATGCCGGGTTCTGATGGTAGAACGAACAGGTCTAGAGACCCCTGATAGGGAGAGATGAATACAATGGCACGGCGGGGTCTTTCCCGCCCTCTTCCAATGGGTAGAGGACGGCCAGGGCAGCCTCGTCGAGTTGGCCTCCTTTGTTCACAATTTCCATGAGCGAGTCCCTGGCTATTTGCTGCTCCATCTGTCTCGCTCGCTGGGCCTCGTGGATACCTGGAAGCGAGACTTCTGCGGCGGGCACAACCAGGTCGGCGACATAAAGCGAAGCCATGGCGCGTAACCGGAGAAGGTCATGGTTCCTTGAATAGGGCAAGTCCTGCATCAGCTCACCCATGCGCTTCGTGATGGCTCGCATGGTAGCCAAGGCCTGCAAACGAAGCTCCTCCTTTCTCTGTTTCAGCTGTGACTCGCGCGCCTCGGGCTCCTCGCTCCCGTAGCTGTCGTCAACGCCAACAAGTTGGTGAACCTCGTCCTCCACGGCACTGACGGCGTGGTCCAGGGCCATGACGTGCTCCGAGTGCGCATTGTAGATTTCGCAGCTGAGCATTGCCACCCAAAAATCCACCGCGCAGACGGCCCGCGGGTGTTTGTAGTCGTAGGGGTGCTGCTGGATCAGGGTGTCGAAGTACGCCTTGACCTTGTTCATATTGGCCGCCCTGCCCCATCTCCGGAGTCCTCCGTGCGTAGCGCCCACGCCATCGTGCTCGGTCTCGTCGTCGTCACTGACTTCTCGGCGCTGTTCACCGTGCCGCATGAGGATTTCAGCTCCAACAGCCCATAAGCCGTGACGCCTAACGTCCACGACGGTGCCGCCAGGCCGCATCTGCAAGAGCAAGCCGTATGCCCGCGCCGCCTTTTCGATATTGCCTTGGTCCAGAAACTGGTGAACCGACTGCAGCAGGACCTCGTAGTAACCTCCCCGGCCGCGCTCCCGGGCCGTCGTTTTTTTCTTATCGTTCTTCTCCCCCTCGGTGATTTCGTCTGTCTCGACATCGCTGTCGGACTCGACGTCACGGCCGGGGGTAGCACGACCGAGACCCCGGTGCGGGAAGTCCGGGATCAGCTGCGACGGGTTCTCGTCCGTCTCTGCCAACCCGGCAGTGGCGAACTGGTAGACCATGCCAGGAGAGTGACTAAACGGGTTGATGGAGTCACGCGGGAGGTGAGCCGGTCGTGAGGAGAGGATGCTGCTGCTGCTGTGGTCATCGGCGCTGGAACTGGCGGTAGCTGATGGCCGCTTTCGCTTTCCGGGCCTGCTGTGTTGTGAGAATGACGGCGGATCTAACAATGCCATGGTCGGTGCTTGTTTTTCTTCTATTTATCTGAAGTTTCCGGTTGTGTCGTTCATCGGTGATGAAGAAGTGCAGTTGAAGATTGTTTAAGAAGTGAAGTCGGGTACTGCCCCACCAAGGGAAGGGAAGAAGGTGTAAGGCTCTAGGTTAATTCACTGCGCAACGGACGCCGATTTGGTTTCACCAGCCATTTCCAAGAGAACGACAGGACGCAGGTTGCAACGCAATCAGTTTCAAGACATTATCGTTCAGTAAAAGGCTGGTCACACAAGATATGCTCCCAGGGCAAAAGGGCATCACCACGTCTACTTGACCCGAGGAACCACATTGAGGCTCGAAAGCCACTTCGTTCTATCGACCGATTGATCCATCCGTCCACTGGCAGCGTAGCGTATATACACATCACCCTTCTACTTTTACAAAAGGTTTCATCATCCTAGCCGCTTACTAAGTTCGGTCGAAGTAGGTCCACTGGCCGCTGACGGGCTTGTCCTCGAGATCCTCCCAGCTAGACGTGAATGCATTAGCCTCGAGCACATTCATCCAAAGGGTTGCGGGGTCGGTACTTACACCTTGGACTTCTCCATGGTGTCAATCAGGGCAAGTTCGCCCTCGGCAACTTGGATAACCTCCTCAATGAGGCCAGCGCCGATCTTGTTCTCCAATTCGGTAATCCTACCCCGCGAGCATTAGCATTTTGGAAGAACTTATCACTCCTGGGAGTGCCAAACGCACTGATCTGCCGTCAACTGAGGCTCCTCGTCCCACTCAACCTGCTCGTGGTTCTCCAAAGGCTTTCGCTCCGCCCAGAGCGCCTGGTCCTTCCGCTCCTCCGCAGTTCGAATGCCCTCGAGCTCAGCACCCTCATCGGCCTCGCCGTCCCACTCCTCGACTCGAATATCACCAGCCTCGTGCTTACGGCCGACAATGAAGACCTTGTCGCCGAGCTTGACCGTCCGGGCCTCGCTGCCGTCGAGCCGGCCGCTAGCAACACGGAACTGCGCCGTGTTCTTGCTAACAAGCTCCTTGGCCTTGACCGCCCACTCGTCGTATCCGGGAGGCACTATCTGCTCGACGAGGGTCATACGGTGCTTGGTGACGGCCTCGACGGATTGGCGGTACATGGACGTCTCGGGCATCGTTTGGAGCTTGCTCAGGGTCGTTCCGTACAGGTAGAGCAGCGTCGATCGGGGTGTGGCATGAGTCCACAGACCTGTGAGACCGGTCGGCGTACCGGCCTCCAGGTAGCGCGCAAACACACGAGCTGTCGGCCGCATGCTGGCGAGGTCAATTGGCAATGTTTCGTCGTGGATCGGAGGGTGATGGTCAGAGGAAATTGAATTGACCTCATTGGACTCCGGACCCAGGTTGGATTGCCGGGCCATCTTGCACGTGTTGTGCCACGTGATGCGCGAACAAATTCCGGGACCACACCCACTCCCCATCCGTCCCAGGGTGCCAAGCCAAGGTTCGTTATCATCACTCGCACGCTTGTTGTTCATTGCATCCGTTGTAGCTCGTTGCAGTCAACTCTATCGTCATGCACATGTCAAGGCAGTGGTGAAATCTAAGAACTACGGACCTGTGGCAACTGTGCCCAGGTATAGGAATCTACAAGAAGATCATGAGGCTTGATTTATTCTAGACGATCCAACCCCGCCAACACGGACAAAGAGAAACACACACGGATATCCATCTAAATGCGCACACGTACTTACAGTGTCGGGTCCTCCATGGTGTCGAGGAGGCCTCGGGATCGTACACTAGACAAACGAGAAGGAAACCCTTAGCATCTTGAATTGTCGGTATATCAATAAGGTAGTCAAGGCAATGTCCCTGAGACCTGCCGCAGACATGTAACATGAAATCTCAACACCCCCCAAAACTAGAACAAGGAAAAAGTGGGAGCAGCCAGATCTTCGGGCTCCTTAACTGATCGGACACATCAGATCCCGACATGCAATGGCAGGTAACAGACTAGTCGTTCACACAGTCTCGGGCATTCCATATTCAGGAAGCTTCCTCACGGCTCTTTCGGTACGTGGCCTGGAGCAGCAAATGTCAGCCCCTTGTTCGTTTACTCAAAAGGCATTGGCACGACCCACTTCTTGCTCGGTCTGCAAGCCCTCGACAACAGGTGCGAGCTCACTCAGCACCTCGTACGCCTTCTTGTGGTACTCGATCTGAGCTGCGATGAGCTCGGCCAGGTTACGGAGGGGCTCAGGGGTATCCAGGACCTAGTATCTGTCAGAGTTGCGTTCACTTTAGGTCCAGAAGGGAGATTATTCATCCGACTCACATTCTTCATGACACCAACAGCCTCCTCGGTCTGGGTCACAAACTCGTCTTCAGCCTTCTCGATTTCCTCCTGGGCCTCGGGGCTAAGATCCTCGTCGGGATGCTCGCCACTCTGCGAACCAGTGCCAAGCTTGAAGGTGGTTCCCTTGGCGTGACCCTTGACAGCGTCGAGGGAAAGGCGGGAGTTCTCGACGTTCTTGCGAGCGCGGGTAGCAAAGGACAGGTTGGTGTTGAGGGTGGTGTTCCAGCCAGCGAGGAAGCGGCTTTGGATCTGAGTGTCCTGGGCCAAACGGGCCTCACCAACGCGCTCCGAGGCCAGTGCGTACTTCTCGAGAGCGGTCGCCAGGGGGTCCTCGCCAGCGCCGGTGTGGTGCTGGTGCAGCAGCTGGCTGCTAGACAAGCTGGCGCGGGCGACAGCATGGCTGAAGGTCTTGGGCTGGGGCTTGGCAGTGGGAGGGGCGACCAGAGCAGCCTGGGCTTCGGCAGGAGAGGTGGCACCGGACAGAAGAGTGACCTTCTCGCTCACCGTGCGGCCAAGATCCTGGAAGGTCTCCTTGATGTTGGGGGGGTAATCGTAGGCCTCGTTGGAGTATTGCGAGCTGCGGATAGCCCAGTCAGGTCATCGAAATGGGTATTAAAAAAGGGATCTGTATGCGCTTCACTCACGTCACCGCAAGCATCTTCTGGTGAGCCTGCTTGAGAGCATCGACGCGCTTCTCGAGGTCGATGTAGTCGGGAGGGAGCTGGGTCTGCAAGGCGACAGGGTTAACGGAGAGCTGCGCAAGTGAGGATAGGCATCGGCGACGCAACGAACCTTGTCCTCGGCCTGGCCGAGCTGCTCCTTGGTGTACTGGAAGGTGCGCGACGCAAAGGGGGTGATCTGGGACCCAAAGTTGCTGCAGCTAGGGTCAGTCATCGATGCGGTCGAATTTGGAGTATTATGAGGGTAGCGAGCTATCCGGGGGAGCGCAAGCTCTGGACTCGGCGGGGGGACTACCTACGAGATGTTCTTGCCGATGTTCTTGAAATCCATCTTGGCGGATTTTGGATTCACAAAAGACGAGCTTAGAAGTTGGATGGCGATGGCGATGGCGATGGCGACCAGCTGAGAGTTGGGGCGTTGAAGCGTTGCAGGAGGGCGAGCGATGGTGAGGGTGATGCAAGCTGGAGGATTGGTTTCGGCCTTGGCGTGTCAGCGTTGATATGGGAACGTTGTCACAAGCGAAATGTCCTGGGGACCCTCCTTACTACCTCAGTAATCGAGGTGCTGTAGGCTCCCTTGGAGTGGGCTTCTGCTGAAGCCTCCCTCCCTCCTCCAGCTTAGTACAGGGCTATGCTGCTACCTAGTAGGTAGGTACGTAGTAAGGGTAGGCCGCTGCGGGTGCTGCTGCGGGTGCTGGGCTTCCATTTCCAGGGGCATCCCTTGAGTCGACGGTGGAGGGCGGTTTGGGCAGGTACCCGAAAGTACTTAGGCTGGTGGCTGCCACCCGTCAGGTCACCGCAGTCGTGCTCCATGCTACTTGCAGATCAGGCGGTCCAAGCTCCTGCCCTGAGATTTAACTCAGTTGCCCGCCCGCCGTCACGAAACCCAGGTACTTCGAGGTACGTGGACGTGCCCGTTTCCATACTAGGTACTTAGGTATCTAATTAGCCGGCCTCCGAGTCCGACTCCTGTCGACTCGATGGGCGTTCACGTGATGTTGTGCCGGGTGTCAAGACGATCAACCAACAAGCCACTGTGATGACGAGTCTTCCCAAGATACGCGGTGCCTAGATAGATAGAAAGGAGATGACATGAGTGTCCAAAGTGGTCCACCCACCTTTGAAGCAAAAGAAGGATACATGAAGAACAAAAGATATGCTTCCGTCACAGGGTATTTGGATAGGTACCTAGGTAGGTGTTGAGCAGCGTCTGAAATGCTCGGTTTCTGCAATCCATCCATCCCTTTTTCTTGTTTTGTGTAAACCAAAGCACCCACTCGCTCACTCACTGTAGATAAGCCCAGTGGCACACTCCAAACCTAATGCTCCCTTGTTAAGCATCCCTTCTTTTTATTTTCCCAACCAGATTTACTTTTGCGGTCCTCCTTCACGGCCATCTCTCTCAGTATGATTCAACCGAATCAATCTAAAATGTGCTTGTTGTCCGCCCATGACGGCTCCACTCCTCGACAGACGGATTCATAATCTAGTAGCGCCGGGTGTTGGGAATCCAAACCTGGCGTCGTCCAGAACATGGTCCAGTTGCACCCCGACAGCTTTTCCGTACCTGCAGATCGCTCAAAATACCACTTGTTGACAGGGTTGTCTTTTCGGCTCCTCCAGCACACTCCGTCGGGGAAGGCGCCTCGAACCATTGCATTGAAGACGACGTCTGCCACTCCTCCGCTCCCCTGGCTCTTCTTCAGGACTGCAAACTTGTCCAAGTATGGCACAAGGCGACCCTGTTCATACGCCGTGCGCTCATCCAGGCCTTCCGGAATTTCCCATGTCAGAATCGCACCGCCCTCGTACTCTCCCGCAATAATGATGCCCGCCAGGTTGTCGTTGACCCGCCTCAAATAGTCCTCCACATCAAGCTTGCGACCGAATGAATCTTCAATTAGATGGACCAATCGCGGCAAGTCAATGCAGTTATCCGTCAATCTCAGCCGAGGCCCTCCGGGGACAGGGGGCTGCCACGAATTGAGTCGTGCGCTTGGGAAAACAGTAAGGGGCATGCCTCTCTTGAGCAGCGTGGATACACTCGATAACTCGGAAGCTGGAGGCGCCGCATCCATGTGCGCGCGCGGAACCGGCAAAGACGAGGAAAACACCGGCTTGTCTGTTAACAGGTTGTGTATGAGAGGATTCTTTTTGCGCCTTGTTGTGACCATGTCCCTAAAATCAAATGACGTGATGGATGTTGAGGACCTAGAACTCGACACATGCGTATTGGCTGCAGCAGAGGGCGTCGTGATGAGAGCCGACGATGTAGAGGGCAGCATGGCCAACGCATCCTTTGCAAGGTCGAGATTGGCAGCATGCGCTGTCACAGAGGCTCGGGTGGGGTTTTCATCTGCCAGCGGAGATCCATCTGGGCCCATGAGCTCCTTCATGATCGAGGTATACTCTTGCTCGATGTTGATGAATCGATGCCAAGCGCGACGGCCAGTTGCCGGAATAGCTCCCAGTGGATCGAGCAGAATGATTCTCTCCACGGAAGCAACCACCTTGGGTCGGACTATTTGGGCATCTTCTCCATTGGGTTCGGTCTGGTCATTGAACTGCAAACCAGTAAAGTACCTGGTGAGGGCCAGGACAATCTTGTTCGATTCAATAGGCTGGGATGGACGGGTCACGTCGCGAGCAACGATGGAAGGGATGACTGGTATCCTGCCGTCACGAAGCATTCTTTCGATGAGACCTCGGTCGTCCAAGTGGATGTCGGCCGACAGAAACGACGGCGAGCTCTCGGAGGGTGGAGTTCGATGGTAAAAGATGTCCTTGACCAACCTGGTCCCTGGTTCACCATATGCGTCAATGGCTTCGCAGAGACGGAAGACCTGGTCTTGGACAACCAGCCGACTCTCTTCAACGCCGCAATCGACCACAACGACACTCGATAAGCCGAGCTTCCGCAACTGGGCCAAGGTTTTGCCCACGCCACGCAACGTCTCCGAGTCGATTTCTTGCGGGGCACGGAGCTTCATGATGGCCACATGCAGCGGTTGTGGGGCATCCAGCAACGCATCTTGGTTCTCGCCGGCCTGGACGAACTTGGGGGTATCGGCTAGAGTTATGGGATTCTTAGAGTGCTTCTGGTTCCTAGAGGTGTACTTTTGCAGGTAGCCCTTGGCGTCCCGCTTGGTTGCCGAGACTTCCAGGACAGAAACGATGACATCCTAGGAGGGCAATGTTAGGCAAGGGGCTTGCTCGAATGCTTCTCGGCGCTGAGCTCGGAGAACATACGCGGTCAAGAGCTCGTTTCATGGCAAGGGCAGAAGATGCCGCCGACATATGCCGAGCGGCGCCGGAGCCGAGACGAGATGGTGGACTGCTGGAGCTGGCTGCCTGGGAGGTGTATCCCCGAGTAATACCAGAAAACCTGCATTGTTGGCCTCGGCCACGCGCAATGTGAGATTCGGTGAGGGGGAGGCATTGGCCGCAGCTAGAGGCCCTCTTCCAGGCCCGGGTGCAAGTCATGTTAAAGGGCGATGACGCATTCCGCGCTCACAGAGCAACGCAACCGACGAAAGCTCGACGAGCGGTCCCGGATGACCAGTGGAGGGGAAGTCGGGAATGCTGCGGCCGTTGAGGAAGCTGTTGTTAGCTAGAAAACATTGCTTGGGAGGAGACGGAAACTGCAACTGAGGCTGGGAAGGGTCGGTAGTTGTATGTAACTCGACTTAGTCTATGTGGGGGATGGATGCAATCGTGACCGCAAGGGCCGTGAGTCAAGCCAGTAAGACGCCTGGGAGCCCGGGTGGCGGAAGAGTACAGCGCTTGTGGAGGGGCCTAAGTTGTAGGAAACTCGCACTTGGGCGCCGATAACGCGATAAGCCCCGATAAGCCCCGTCTCGAACGCCGATTTCGCCTCCTTGCATGCGCTGTAAAAGCAGCAAAGGGCAAAACGGGAAACACGGGCAGTAGCATGTCCTACACGGGACCAAATTCCAACTGGGGCCTTGCCTTCCCCACGGACGAAGGGGTAGACCCGGGTCGATTAAGAAATACACAGGCTTATAACTTACTGTGGAAGGAAAAAGAAATCGGGCCTGACACTAGAAGTGTGCTAGAAGAGCGCCATGAAGTGGGCTTGATTGGGGGTCATGATAACCTCTTTGGGATTGTACTCCGGGTAGGCATAGGCCTAATTACTTACGCCTAGAAAACTTTCTCTCCTGGATTCGACACTCGGGTGGATCGGTGATATGTAAATCAGTATGCGGGGTTCGTAGGATGTCTCCAGGGTAACTCGATTGGAATCAGGGGGAAGCTTCCTTGCCCATCGGTCTCTGTGTCGAAGAATTGCGCCTTCACCCACCTGGAATGACTAGGTCTCGCGGTCTACGGACAATGGATGATAAAGCATCTCTCTTCTGTTATCTCGGATGAGCGAACTCCGATAGTACTGCAAAGTCTGATATCAAACGTCAAAAAGCAGTGGATAACAAGCTGGTGAGTAGTCTTCTAGGTGTGCCATCCATATCGTCTTCAAACTGTCCCAGATGCTTCGTGATACACGTCGGCCACATTGCTAAGCAGCATCCAACAACGCTACACTAAGCTTTCCCGTGCCGAACTCCCGATCCGTGATCCTTCCCCACCCGCCACCAATAACAAAGAACTTACACCAACCAGCAGTGATATAAAGAACAAGCCCCGTCCCTACGCTTCTTGAAACCGATCTACAAGGGAAAGTTATAAACCTACTCACGTATCCTGGATCAGTGATAGCTACGTCTACGTCATCAAAAGGCCCCCACAGCTTGCTCATATTACCTCATTACAACCATGGCGCCCAAGCTACTCTGGATCGGTCTCGGTAACATGGGGAGGGTGAGGAGCACCGCAGCAACGCTTGCGCAACGGCAACAGCATCTGACATTGATTAGGGAATGAGTAGAAACATTGTCCAGAAAGGCAATCTCGACTCGCCTCTCCTCATATATAACCGCTCGACCAAGCGGGCTGTGGATCTCAGTTGTAGCCTGCCCGAGGGCAAGACCGAGGTGGTTAAGTCCTTGGCCGACGGTGTCTCGCGCGCCGACGTCATCTTCTCGTGCATCGCCAACGACGAGGCCGTCCAGGAGCTCTTCAAGACCATTCTGGGAGGCGATATCGCCGGGAAGCTGTTCATTGAGAGCTCTACCATTCACCCTGACACAACTGAGGCTATCGCCAAGGATGTCGTGGCTCGGGGCGCCGAGTTCGTCGCCGCGCCCGTCTTCGGGGCCCCCGCCATGGCCGACTCCGGACAGCTCGTCGGCGTGCTCGCGGGGCCGAGCGCCAGCGTCGCGCGGGCCAAGCCGTGGTTCACCGGTGTCACGTCCCGCGGCGAGATCGACCTCAGCGACGAGCCGTACGGCAAGGCGCTGACGCTCAAGGTCCTTGGTAACAGCTTCATCGTCAACATGATCGAGCAACTATCAGAGGCGCATGTCGTCGCCGAGAAGTCGGGGCTGGGCACCAACGTCCTGCACAAGTTTGTTGAGGCCATCTTTCCCGGGCCTTACGCGGCGTACAGCACCCGGATGCTCAGTGGCGACTATTACAAGCGGGAGGAACCGCTGTTCGCCGTGGACCTAGCGCGTAAGGATGCTCGACATGCGTTGAGCCTGGCCGAGGCTGCTGGTGCGCGGTTGCAAAACGTGGAGACAGCAGATGCTCATCTGGCGCAGTTGAAGGAGCATGCGGGCCCATCCGGAGACATTGCTGGTATTTACGGGGCCGCGAGAAAGGAAGCTGGTCTCAAGTTTGAGAACGACGCCTGATGGAGTTAAAAAACAGGTTACTCTGTAGAAAGGGGGACAAGTCTAGAAAAGAAAGAATAGTTATTCTTCTCCGTGTCAAGATGCATCTCGTGTAAGCCAGTAACCGACCTACCCTGTACTTAGATCACATAACTTAGCGCCCAATTCATGGTTGCCTGCCTGCTTGCCCGCCAATGCAGGTGCCTTCCAGGCCACAGCGGTTGCTGACTCAGCCACATCCCAAGCTGCCCTGTCGCTGGCTGCTCGGTGATGCAACTCCCAGGACCCGTCCAGTCCAAACGTTCTACCAAAACAGCTTCCCATTAATTCCGAACCCGCGCCCATTGCATCCCATCGGATCGAACCGCATCCCCTCCTGATACCAAACTGAACGAGTCGAAGCCCTCCTGCCGGCCGGGAATAAATCGCACACCATGGCTCAAGGGTATGTCACCCTCCACGCGGCTGGCACCTGTCGCCCGTCTCTCCAGCTCGAAGCGTCGCAGCGACACGGCACGGAGCAAATGCCCTGGACGAGAAGTGGCTAACCCGACGACTTTGCAACGCTTATAGATACGCTATCTTCATCGGCCTCGCCGTCATTGCCGTCCTGTGTGCCGTATCATGGTTCTTCGCTCCCAAGGGAGAAAACCAAGTGTCAGTTCTTGCCTCCTCCCCGTTGCCTCCGCTGCCGGGTCCTTTCAACCTCGCTCCCACGGAGCCTCTAGCTGACAACAAACCATGCGAACAGTCTGTGGCGGTCGTCTCTCATCCTGGCCATCGTGAGCTGCTATCTCATGTGGGCTCTCACCTTCCTCGCCCAGCTCAACCCCCTGATCCAGCCGAGACGAAGCGACCTGCGAGAATCGTTCCTTGAATAGACGCACGCGACGGAAACGATAGAGAGATGCGCGCGAACGGATGTATCGGGCCACGGGAAAGGCCGTGCATACGGAATTGTAAGGACGGATGGCTGTAATCTATATCAATATTCTTTTCATCACACGGGTATCGTGTTCACAACCGGAGTTGGACGCCTATGCTGTACTATCGAAACACGCTCTATAAATCATGACTACCCCCCCCGGGCTTCGTGACGTGACCCTCGAGCAACATGTCATCCCACAGCAAGACGACCGGCCCACTCTCTGGCATACATCAGCAGCGCCCACAGCGCCTTACCGTCGGCGGCCACGCTGCTCTCGCCGATGGAATCGACGTCCCCCAACCCAGCCACTCCGAGGACAGCGCGGCCTACGACCCAGCGCGAAGCGGCTCCGGCGATGGCCAGCACACAGGCGGTGTAGTACCGGCAGTCAAGCAGGATGCGCAAAGCCTCTATGTTGTTGGCGACTACGGCCCAGCCAAGGGAGCGAGCCGCGGCGGGGACGTCGTACTCCCAGACGACCATGAGGATGGGGAAGAGCTTGGTCGAAGAGGAGACGAGGAGCGCGGTGGAGACGGAGTTCGGTCGAGGGTACCGCGGGAGGATGCCGGTGAGGTGTAGCGGGGAGAAGGGCGACGAAGTGAGGAAGCGGATGCTGACGTGGAAGGCGACGGTCGAGAGGGCGCAGAAGATGACTGTCCGTCCGAGATAAACGATGCGGTCAGTCAAGGGGAGACTGTTTCAAGGGGTGAGAAGGACGAGCCGAAGCACTCACGGAAGAACATGTACTGGAACACTATGGGTTGTTGAGCCAGCCTGCCCAGGTTGCTCTCGCCGGGCACAGCGTCCGGCGCCGTCTGCTTTTCGAGGCGCGCCCAGGTCAAGTAGACGTCAAACAGCAAAAGCAGGATGCCCAGCCGAATGACAGAGGGCTGTGGGGACATGAGTTAGTATGTATCGCTTCGTCAAGGTTCCCGACGGGATATCCTTACATCTAAACGGTCCCCATCGCGCATCAATGTGTTGTGTAGCAGATGGCGATAGACCTAAGTGTGCAAAGCGTCAACATGCATTCCAAAACAGAAACAAGATTGCTAGTAAGGAGTGGACCGAACAGAAGAGCCGCACGAACCTGAGGCTTGATCAGGACCAGGTCGATGAAGAGCACGACAAAGTCATGCTCAACGTACTTGTCGCAGAAGCGGCCACACTTGCGACAGACGGTCAGGCGGATGTTGTGCCCGCTGGCCTTGTCGCCGGCGCCCGAGTACTGTGTCCACAGCGTCTTGACGGGGTGCCGGCACTCGATACAGATGGGCATTTGAGCGACTGGAATCCGGAGGAAAAGGAGAAGGAGGTGCCACTACTGCAGCTGGGTTGGGCGTGGTTGAATAGCTCAAGGTAGCATGAAGCATTCGGGGTTGAGCGCTGGCACATGTCTGCACTGTAATTATCCATGGCCTTAGTGGGTGGGCCATGCAGGACCGTACGAATGACGTGGGGGGGTTCACATCACGTTCTACGCGTGGGTGCGCCTAGAAGCTGAGATGAATGGAAAGGATTACCACATACGGTACAGCACTCATAAAACACCCAGCCATGCTCAAGCATCGCATAGTTTATGTTCTAGGCAACAATCAGCCTGATGTCTATTTAAGTACTTCTATTCTGTTACTGCTCCATCTAGGTACTAGACTAAGACAGGCATGCAGGTATCCTTATTTATGCATTGGATTTCGGGAGCCACCATTGCTGTTGTCCAAAAAAAAAAAAACCCCGAAGAAAAAAAGAAGTCTACAGTATCACCAGCCTGCCGACATACATGCTACCACCACTCAGTTACTTATCCTTAGTCCTCGGCCCCCTCTCTGGCGAGTCGTGGAGTCGTGGGTACCCACGTCAAAACACCGTGCAAGTTGATCATGCATCCTGCTTCAGGAGCTCGCTGCTCATCATTCATCCTTGTCTCCCTTGTCTCCCTTGATCCCCGCCGTAGTTGTCCGGCCCCGGACGGTTCCGTTCCCGTTCCCGTCGCTTCGACTGCTGCTGCCCATGTTCCCGACTGACGATGCCTCCATCATGCTGTTTGGTGCTCCTCCGGATTGTCTCCCATCGTCGCTTCCCGTGTCCGTCAACTCTATTAGGTTACCATCCCCTCCTGGCTGGCCAAGTAATCCTCCAAAGGTTGAGCTCGGGTTCCTTGTTAGAGCCCCTCTCAACCACGTCTCGACAGCAGCCGCAGCTTTGTCCAGTCCGGTCCCTTGTTGGCCCGTCGAATTCTTGTCCTGCCCATTGTCGACATGGTTTTCTACCAGCCCTGGCGCCTCGGGCTTGAAGCCAAACCGCGCTGTTTCTGACCCCATGATTGACATGGAGGGAAGGTTATCCATATTCAACCCCGGTATGTTTTTGGTCCACGTATTCAGGTAGTCCCTGTCCGGCCCCGGTGCTCGCGCGTTGCCTCCCATAGATCCCACGCCACCTGGCCGTCGCATGAAGGCCGGAAGTGCCTCGCCGCCCTCACTGATCGCTCGGCCGGGGCTGGAGAACAAGGCCCCGGTGAATTGTGGTCGATGGCTCAAGGAGCTCGGTCGGCGGGCAGGCGTTCCTTCCACGGAAGTAGGAGGATTGCTGGATAGGTCGAAGCTTTGCCGTGGTGTGGTGAACGTCGAAATGGTGCGGATGCTCTTCTTTCGCCGAGGGGGGAAATATCCCATGGCATTGCGGGCCACCCGACAAATCTCTACAGGTTGTTGGAACGTATCGATCTTGACCCAGCGAACATGCGTCCATGGCTTTTCCTCTTCTTCGGCAGGCTTAGACTCAGAGGGCGTGCCGTTGGCAGATCGACTAAAGAAGTCGTCGTGAGGCGCCTGTGAACCCAATGCTTCGTCCACTCCGGGGGTTCGCGCGAGGAGATCGACAGCGTGGTTGTTGTGCCATGAGGGTGGCTCGCAGGGTCGACCCCTAATCTCGCAAGCATCAACCGGGACAGTGAGCCACTTGCGCATCTGAACGCTATCTCGAGACCAAAGCCCGTTGGCCCTCCTGAACGCGTCCTCCCTGCATTGATATCGCAATATGAGCCCTGCATAGGTGTCGTTGGGTTGGACCTTGTGGATGTAGACCAGGTACTCTTCGAGCTGGGGTTGCTCGGCGATGATCTCGTTGGAGTTCCTGCGTTTGTGCTTGCCTGTAACATCCAGACCCCCGTTGACGCCATTATAGCTCTCAAGAACCTTGGCTCTTTTAGCAGCTTTCAAGGCATCCTCCCTTTCCGCGCGCGAGCCTGCCGCTACATCATCCATCGAGGGCATCTTGTGAGGAGGCGCTGGGCCCCAGGATTCGAGCGCCTTTCTTGGGGCACTGTTGGAGTGGTTTCTCCCCCAGGTTCCCGTCCGTGAGCCGGCACGGGTGGTGGACTGGGACCTCGCGCCCCGTGACGAGCCATCGTCACCGATCAGGGAGGACGCGAAGCCTTGGACAGAAGCCCAGCTCTGGGTCAACGAGTCATTGAAAAAGTTGGTGAGGTTGGCGGCGTTGGCAGCTCGATTGGGGCTGACGGCGGACCGTGAGGCTGGATGCGGGCTCGCGGAACGGCTGTTGGCGGGGCTGAAGGCGGAGAGTAGGCCGTAGCTTGGGGCCGGGGTTGAGGAAGAGGAGTTGTGACGGCCGCGTGTGCCAGTCTCGCCGACGGGGTTCGAGGTGTTATCGTCGTCGACGGTACTGAGGAGGCGGCGGTTGCGTGGGCGCACGGGATTGGAACCTGACGGGCGGGATCCGGGGGCGAGAGCCGACGAGGACCGGTGCGACGAAGACCTGGCGGAGCGGCTCTGGTCGGTCATGATGGCCGCCAGCTCGGCGACAGCGAAGAGAGGTCGCGAGTCGGGCGGCGGGTGAGCATCAGTGCGTGGCTTCGACCAGCGCTGATAGGGTTGACGTTATCGCTATAGTCTTGGCCGCTGTCTTTGCGGTGGTGGTGGTCGTCATCCAAGGCCTGGCCGCTGCTGGCCGCTGGTCGTTGCTGCGGCGAAGTTTCAAGGGGTGGTGGTGGTGGTGGTTGGCGCGAGGAAGAGAGGACACAGAGAGGACCGTCAAAAGACGGTCGCGGGCCGACCAGGGGTGCGTGGTGGAGGAAGAAAAATGATGAGTAAGGCGAGGCCAAGCCAAAGTCAAAGCCAAAGGTACGGATACTGCCTGACACAGTTACCTGATGGCGGCGATGTGATGTGGGAGGATTATAATTAGGATTGGGATTGGGATTGGAATCGGGGATCGGGATCAGAGCGTCGACGTTGGCGGCGTTCGCGGTAGGTTCCATGCGTTTGCCGTCGTTCGCAGGCTTCGGGGGCGGGCGCTGAAAAGGGCCAGGGCATGCAATGCGTCCAAGGACGAGCGGGCTAGATAATCATGCAGCCCACCAACCTCAAAGGGATGGGTAGATTGATGGATGCTTGGGTTGCGTCGGTCAAAGTGGAGGATGCTATGTAGACTACGTACAGAGGAGGATGGGTTGAGGGGGGGTTCGGGTTCTAGGGTGACGGAATAGGTGTGATACACTGACGCACTAGCACCCCCTAGGACGGATTCAGCCGAGTCCAGTACAGTACGTAGTAAATATAGGGCAGCTTTCAGCGTCTAGTCTTTCTCCGGTGCAGGATAGGTAGGTGGCCTAGTCAAGAACAGCATTACAGATAGCATGTTAGGTGGCGCACAAGGAGCAAGCAACGCGTGCCCATTTCCCGTGTCATACCCAGGTACTAGGTAAGGTACTTAGGTAGGCAAGCAGGTACGTGATCTAGTAGTCAGTACTGAGTAAGTAATCTGAACTTGAGAGCGACAAGGCCGCGTGGAGGCTGAACTAACCAAGGTCACCATAATAAGCCTGAGGTGCCCTCCGCTCTCTCCCGCCTCCGTCGTCAGCCATCCAGACCTTACTCCATAAGCTCCATGCCCGGTTTAAGGGGCCTACTCCACTGCCACTGTTGCCCTTTAACAAGTACGCCTACCGCTCCTTGCAATTGGATGGGTGCTGAGGAAGAACCCCTAAACCTGGGCCGTCCTGCTCCACTTGGGAGTTGGGATCCGTGGAATCATCCACCTCCTTTCTACTCAGTAGCCTACGTATGTTTCCATCTTTCCATCTTTCCATCTTTCCATCGCTTGAGATCCCCCCGACGACCCGAACATGACGACGGCCCATCCCAGGAGCCCAGCGGTATGAAGTAGGTACACATTAACTACAGCATTCAGTTAAGTTCGGGTGTATCCTCTCGTACTGGAGCAGATGAATGACCAGTACGTACCGTTAACGGAGCAAATACTCTGCTCACCCATTCATTCACTCATGGGGCACCTTTCAAGCGTCTCGTTTGCGCGATATTCACTCTTCAGTGCCGCGTAGGAATCGAAACACTTCACAGGGTCTGCGCTGTGACGATTATTCGAATCACGTTCCAAATACATTAATTATGTGTACCTCTCTTGCAACTTAGCCGAAAGTTTCTATGCTCAAGGCGATCCCCACTACGAGCCACACCCTTATTCATTTAAATATCCGCGTAATCAACGCGCGAACACTTTGCTGCCCTGTCTCTTTCATTGCTTGTTCTCAATCAGCACTGTCAACCCAACCAGAGGTTCGATCTCTCATTTTGCCCTTCTATTGATACCAACTGTTCTTAACCCAGCAACCAAGTCCCATCCAAATAATCTCAGCATCACTTCAGATCCAGCATCGCCAACTACTTCTTCAACGTGTTCTTGTGCGTCATCCTTGGCGTGATGGCTGCTCTCCTCTCTGGCAAGGGCCTTCCCGCACGTCGCCCACGACCAGACGGAAACGAGTCCACCCGCCTCTCCAGATGTCCTGGGCTAGCCGGCTAAAGCTGCGAATTACCATGTTGGAGTCTTGAGGGTTTGGCAACCTTCGTTGCAACCAAATATGCTTTTTGCCTGCCTCCTTAGTTTCATCTGTGGATCTGCGGACTCCTTGACAAGCAGGTCCATTACGAGCACTGCTTTTGTTCGTCGAGTCCATGTTAGACGAGGCAACCTCTTCTCTGGTCATTGGTGCTCCTTAACCCAAAGGCATGTCGAGATTAATGTTGTTGGTGTCACCATTGATGCCGAAGAATTGAAACCTGTAAAACTCATCAGCCAAGCAGCCTAAAACGCGATGTTTTGGGCAAACTAACCAATCCTCCACGTTGAGCGTTGTCGGAACAGCCTGGCCTTGACCGGACCCCGTGCTCCAGCTGTCGGGGCTTTCGCCTTCTGGCAGCGCGGTGTCTAGGTTTGGTTGCCACATGTTGGCCTGTCCTTGAAACCCATGGGCGGCGTTCTGAGGCAGCATCCCGTTCGGTTGGCTCCTCTGGGGGAACTGGCCGGCTGCCTGTCCTTGCATTCCACCCTGCATATGCCCAGGTGGTACTGCCCCCATGACATTGTGGTCCAGTCCAGTGTGTGTTTGAACCGGAGACAGGTTTGGGAAAGTTGGCATGGCCGCGCTGTCAGGGAATAGTTGGTCAGGCTGGAAGTTCTCCCATAGAGATTGCGACAGGTTAGGCGAGTTTCTCGTCACAAGATACAGGTCTGGAGGTGTGGGTGGCACTGAGAAGGACGGGTTGAAAGGCGTTGCTGGTCTGGTATGGGGCCGCGAGTTCGTCCCGCCCATAAAAGTGTCTGCCGCACCTTGTCGCGCACTAGGCGAAGTGACAGGTCGCGGGTGCATGCTGTTCGATCCATCGTTCCTCACAGCGCTCGGGGTTTGGGGTCGTGATCGTTCGTAGGACTCCTGCGCCTGTGGGGTATTGGAGGTAAAGTCGATGGCCATGTCGTCGTACTTCCGCTTGCCCGGCTCCGCTTGCCGGTTGTGCTGCTCCAGCTGGGAAAGGCTCTGACGCATCTTACGGTGTCGCTTGCCCTCGGCCTTCTGTAGTCGCTCCTCGAGTACCTTGTTCCCGATGATGGACTCGAAGAGGGCATACACCATCTTCCCCACCAACCAGACCTTAGAAATCTCCCTCATTGCTTGCATGCAACTCCGGAGCCGGTCTTGGGTAACCTGTTGAATTGACGGCACTGGCGATCTCATCTGGTACACGTGCATGATTAGAGCAGAGAACAGACTGTAGACGACAAATGCTGGGCAGTAGCGCAGCTGGTCGTGTGCGGCTAGATTCTCGACAATCGACGTGATCATTGCGGCTGCCTGGAACGCAATGTTGCGAGATGGGTATGGGGACTGATCAGGGAAGCGGGATGTTCCGCCCGGGGGCATATGAGCTCGATGTAAGAGGCACAGAGTGGTATAGTAGTTGGAGTGGAGAAGCCCGGACCAGAAATGGTGCCGGGGCATCTCCCAATAGACCAGCTTAGGACAGTTCTGAAGCCAATCGGCCAAGGCCATATCGCTGTGGGTGAGGTCAATGGCGTTGCGTTGTCGGCCCTTGGAAGCCACAGAATACTGCTGCGACAAGACAAGACCCATGATCTCGCATAGCTTGACGTATTGCATGAAGAACTGGACATGGACTGGATCGGGTGGGTATTCGCTGGCGCGATCCGTTTCATCCTCGATGAAGTCGTCTTCCGTCAACATCTCAACGTCGGAGTCGTCGAGATTGATGTGGATGGGTCTTCCGAGTGCGACGGCAACAGATCGGTCGCGGGTAAAGAGCGTCCACCAAATGCGCTTCCAGAGTCTCTTGTCCGACCTGCTCAATTGTGACTGCTCGACGGAGCGGTGCATGCCGGAGCCCTGAGCCACGATGGTGGCAACGCGGCTCCAGTAAAAGACGTTCTTGGTAACATCTTCAGGGCCTTCCCAGTACCAGCCCATCAACAGTAGGGACTGGACGATGGTGACGCGGTCATCCTCGTAGTTGGCGTCGTAAAGAGCCTTGGCCCGCTTGTAGAAGGTAAGAGCGGCGGGTGTCGTCGAACCGTTCGCGTCCATGAGCTGTGGGTTGTTGCACGCACGGGTGCCAGCGAGTAAAACGGACTGGAGTAGCAGCAGGGACGGCGGATTTTTAGGGTCGCGGTACTGCCTCATAAAACGAGTGCGGTTGATGACAGGCATAATGGGATGGACCCAGCTGAAATATGACTCGATGAGCTCGTCGCAGAGGGATCGAGGAGGGAGGAGGAAGGCTCCTCTCTGGTGGAGGATATCGATCTCGACATTGTCTAGCTCGGTGAGCCGAGCTCGTGAGCCACGAACGTTCTCGGGCAGTGGGTAATGAACGACATCGGCCGAGCCCTGACGGTCGTGGACGAGTAGAGTGAGGTTAGACGACTCGCCAAGATATGCGACCCGACCAGCTTCGGTGATGGGGGCGCGGGTGAACTTTGGCTTCATCACCAAGTCGAGATAGGTTGCACTGTCGACTTCGTCTTTCCTCGCCTGAGCTTCCGTTATTGAAGTGGAAGGAGTGCCATCGTTGGAGTGGAATACGGACGGGGGTCGTGGAGGGAATGCAGCGGGTGGAGGAGCTGTCGGACGAGGTGAGGGCTCCTCGGTCACATCACCTCGGTCGCTGTAAGTGGGCGCATCTATGGTCAGTACGAGGGCCAGCACAAGAGGGGCGAAAGCGGCGTGGTCAGTCGTACCTGTCGGAATCCTTGCCAGTCTGGTTGCCACTGGTCTTCTTGCGCTTCGGGGTTGGTATGCGACATTCGATCTGGAAGGCAACACAGTTGGTGCATGGTACGCCGAGACTGGCCGCATCGCATCGGACCTGGACAAGCGGGTTAGTGGTACGAAATGGTCGCGACGAAGGAGCCGATGATGTTGATGGACGACGGAAGACGCAGACGATGTTGAAAACGATGAATAGATGGATCGGAATACCTTTCGGGCGTGGCAGGTCTGATAGCATGTGGTTAGCATTCAATTCAATGGCGGGCGTGGATATGTTTGGTGGATCTGGAAGTGGTTTGGGATGGTGTCCGCCGGTGCCTCGGCTCATGTTGATGAGGGGTCCCATGGCACGGCATTCGACCAGGAGGCTCGAGAAAGGTGCATACCTCGCATGCGCGTGACGCTCGCTGTCTTTATAAATAGGAGAAGGTATTAGTGAGATGGCACACAAAATTTGGTGGGTTTTGTCTCGACGTCTTCTTTTCCCAGGGGAGTTTTGGCGTCGTCGGGGTCGGGATCGTCCACATACCTCCTGAAGCTCAGTGCTCCTGCCGAGGCTGACGACGCGGTGTTGGGCGCAGGCGGCGTGGGAGAGCCAGTTCTGACCGAGGACGGTGGTCGGGGGTGGTCCTGCGGTTGCGGGTTGGGCTGTACTTGCGGCAGCCCGTCGCCTGACGACATCTCGACGTCCATGGAAACCGGCTGGTTTTTGAAGAAGGACTCGAGGCGGGTTTTGGAGATGAAAATCGAGGGTGAGGGGAGGGGAGAGAAGTCGTTGTCGCGATCTGGCCGTGCGCGGCCAGAGACGGATCGGAGGCACCAGCCAGTGCAGCAGCACAGCCAGCCAGACCAGCCAACCAAGACGGGCAGGTACGGTCAGATTGGCAGCAGGCAACTCCTTGCGCAGACGAGTGTTGTTTTCCAATGCTTCCTCGGATTCAAGGTGTTCAAGTACTACAGGTTAAGATACCTAAGTACGCAAGCAAGCACCTCGCCTTCTTGGCGCCGGGAGAAGGACAATGGGCGACAAGAAAGCGAGGCAGCAGATGTGCTGGCTGGGCGGAGGACGGCCGACACAAGCCCCCGAAAGCCGTTCAGTCGGTCTGCTAGCAACGAACACGCCGGGGAGAGAGCAGCGGAGTCGTTGGCCGGGGGGGGGACAAATTTGGCAGCGGGAACCAGGCGGGACGGGGCGTGCACCGGAAGTGACACGCGCGAGATCCGATAAAATCCCCGGCAAGTGCAAGACGAAGAGTGGTTTGCAACTTAGGTCTGGTGACAAGGAAAAGAGGGTTTCGAAGAAGGGGGATCAACCCAACGGAGTTTGTGACGGGACTGCCGGGAGCGAGTGCTCTAGATTGCGAAAAAGATGACCTGCGGCTCGGAGATGGTGGAGGACAGACTGGGTCCGTCTTCCGGGCCTACCGTGGGGATCTGCCGCACAACGCACAAGCCCGTGGAGTTGAGTGGGTCTAAAGATGGCCTCAACTTGCAGGGAGAAGGTTGATTGTCAGGCCAGACCGGGCCAGGTGAGGCCGGACGAGCAAGGAGTCGAGGACGAGGCAGCAGAGGTGCCAGAGGTCGTCTTGTGGCGAGGTACGTTGGCCCTGCCGTACCGCTTCTTTGGAGCCGCTCCTCCTTGTTCTCGGCGCAAGCACGTTCCGTCGGGTCCGGCGTCGTGTTAGAAACCTAGACCTTTCTTTTTTCGGGACTTTGGACAAGCGGGTTTCGAATGAGTAAAGCTGCTTTCTCCTTGCTGCGTATGGTATCTGGGAATCGTGCGGGAAGAGTGATATCGGACACTGATAAGTGTAGGTTTTGGCTCGAGGAAGATTCACCAAAGGCAAAAAGAAGCAAGGCAGTTAATAAGCTACATCAGGTCGGGCTGGGTCTTACTTAGCGCATGCTACTCCGGTCAATTTTCTAGGGAAGCCAAACCATCAAAACGGATTGTAGGTGCATGGCACTACGTAGTTGTAGCAGCTGAATACTTATTAGAGAGACTGAGAGAGATACAACGTAGGAGCGTGTGTCAGGGGTGCAAGCGGGTTAGTTATACGCCCGATGGAGCTGCCACGACCTCTAAACCCCCTGGATCTAGTGAGGGAAGGGGAGGGCGTCATCTGAGACATTGTGCCCGTCGTGTCGAGCCAGCCCAATTGTATGATGCAGAACGCACAGTCTTACTTCGTAGTCTTGTTGGTTCTTAGGATGGCGTGGGAACAATGCAAGACATGCGCCACACATGCGATCGCTGCTTACTGTCGAGTCCATCCACCACTGGTCAATGGGCGAGTCACGGAGGATTACAATAAAAGAGGCAAAGAAACGACTCTGCATACCACCATTTGGCTGAGGCCCTTTAGGAAGGGGGTGGTTGCTTGCGTCCCACACCGGGGTTCGGAACGACGGGAGTGACGATGGTGGAGGGAATCCCCACCCTCGATTCCCCTGCGCATCAAGATTAATCAGATTGCACTCCCCTGCACAGTACATGCGAAGTACAACTGCCTACGGCTCTGGACGGGCAGTAACTTACGGGGCAGTGGACTGCTGTGTGTCCGTAGAGTGGGCGCGTGATGCGGTGTGCCCGTCCTGTGTGGGGTGACGGCACAGCGAGCGAGTTTTGATGGATCGGGACGGAGTACGAATTTCGAGGGCACATGCATGCATGACATGTGAAGAAATGGGGGAACGCGGAGGTTGCTTGGCAGGCAGGCATGCTTTTGTTTTGCCCTGGGCCGTTTTGGTGGTCCATTGGGTTTGGTGGTTGACGGTTGGCGGTTGGCTTTGGACGATGGGCTCGTGATAGGCGGCGGTAGGCCCCAGTTGCGCTTAGCTTCCACGGCCTACGGGAATTTGGCTAGGGCCCACCTGGAAACAACTCCGTCGACAAGGCCTACCAGTTCATTTGGACTACGTACCTATCTAGGGGCCACCACCCACCGACCCATGGCAGGAGCGGGAAGCATGGCAAGCGCGGGCATCAGTCCAGCAACGCTGGCGTGAGGCATCCGAATGGAAAGATGGGGAACCAGCTGGAATGTACGTAGATTATAAACATACTGCTAGTAGTAGGGCATATTGCTGGACTTGGACAGTACTTGCATTACCACACTTACATGGCCCAGCCGGGCAGTTCCTAGACAACCATGGAACGGAGTGTTCGCTTATTGACGCGGAGTTTTGACAACCTGGCAAATCTCCGTTTCAACGTCCGATATTGAGATGGGCCCGACAGGATATTCCGACGAGCAATGGACGTTGTTTCATTACCGGGCACTTTTGATCGATGTTTGGCCGGCTCCACGCCATTGAAGGATACGTACAGACCGTGTGTCTTTGGGTCAGAGGCGGGCTCGCTCCTCTAGGTAGGTATCTAGCTTCGAAATTAGTATGCTGAGTTCATCACTTTGCAATACCCCCCATCACACTTCATTTCACCTTGTCCAGAACTATAGTATTCATTTGACCCAGGCTGAGTTCTTCCAGGCCCCCATCTCCCCCTACAATGCATGCTGCCAAGGGCAAATGCCCGTTCTAGTAGTAGTTCCGAACAAATCATAAGACGAAGCTCCCCCTGGTCGCGCATTGTCCTGTTCCTACATTTTCTGCACAGGACGCATCCGCTATCCCGTGCATCATCGGCCGGCTCCTCTCCCGGGACCTGGACCTGGACCGACAACGACGTAATCCCAGGATGGATGGCACGAGGCACCTGAGCGTGGCTGTCCGCTGTCACATGCAAAAAATGAAAAGTCGACGTCGACCGCCTAGGAGGTATTTTGCGCTAGCACTAATACAGCAATTACTCGGGGTTCCCCAATTTAGGCACTTGCCCCGCACTTCATCTGACCCACTCATTCTCCCGCTTTTTGCCCCGGACACCTCGAGTTCTCAACTCAGGCATTACCGCTGGCGTCTCCACATATTGGCATTAGCTACACCTCGCACTCACCCGCGACTGCGCAGCTTTGCCCTCGCGGTGACACTGTCTCCAATGCCGCATTTGTCCTACGGACTTCCTTCCCTGTTCCCGTCCCTGGACTGCAAAGCACAGTACAAACATGCAAGCTGCCCTGGCTCGAGACCTCTCACTGCCACATTCCAGCTTACACGCCATAACTTCGTTGCACCACCTTCATTTTGTTCCCAACGTCATCCCGACAAGGATTCACGGCCATCTTCCGGATCCTCACACCCTCAGCCCTATACACCTAACCTAGAATATTGCATCACAGGGCCTAAATCATGGGGTAGCGTCGTCCTCCTGGTCTTGGCCCTTTCACACCGAGGTTTAAGTTCTTGGTCATTTACATGGTGACCTTGGGTAGCTAAATCCCGCTTTAGTCCCGGGAAACTGGGACAAATATACACGTCTTTTTCCATTTTTCCATCTGGGACACTTTCCCACAACTAGCTTTTCTTCGCCGCTTTGCCGTTGGCCTTGGCTTTACCATTGCCCTTGTTGCTGGTCTTACTGCTGGCTTTACCGTTGGCCTTGGCAGCCACAGGTTTGGGTGCTAGCCTTTCATCCGCTTTCTTTTCTCCTCGCACATCTTCCACCTCAATGCCAGCGATGAAGAAGGCACTGACCAGCTCCAGAGCCGCAAGAAAGATGCACAAAAGACTAGCAATAGCGAAGTGACTGATGGTGGACCCAATTTCCAGCCAGGATCCCTCATCCTTGACGACCCAGAAGAAATACAACGTCAGAATATCGCTTTCCGCTAGAACCACCATGAACAATGCCGATGGTGCCACTCCCAGCATTTTGTTCAACACCCCGAGGTTCGCCGAGATGAGCGCAAACGGAATCATTAATTTGACCACTAGGAGAGCTCCCTGAGAGAGGGGGTCAAAGATGGGCATCAACCGGTTGACGCTGTCCAGGCTGAAGGATGACAACGACGCGATGTTGCCTGTGCTGAAGAAAGCCGACTGAAGGAGCACCATGAAGAAGAGGGCCACTCGTGCGTCGGATAATTGAAGTGGGCGGAACGAGCTCTTCTCACCCTTGACTTCCCTAGGTTGCGCAGCCGCGACGCTATACTCAAGACGCACCCATGCGAGGAGTGTAATACTGAATGCGACGTAAAATAGGCCCTCATAGGAAATGGTCAAAATGACAAAGGTCGGGGCGCATGTAAGAAACATCACGACCAGGCGGTGCATGTAATGTTTGTTGGGTTGTAGGCGATACAATATGGGCATGATTAGTAGGGACACAACTGTTGCCTTGCGTCAGTCACCGCCACCACCGCTGTATAGATGTCTTCTTACCTAGTACAATCCATCCCACAACTTGACTGCCACGGGGCAACCCTTGCTTGGCCTGAAGCGACATGGCACTGGATCGAGTGGTCACCATTGAGAGGAGAGTCAAACCAATCTTGCGATCCCCCATGTTAGCAATCTATGATTCCCCATGCTCGGTAGGCTAGCCTTACCTGGATACCAAGTAGAGTTCTACTGGTATGAAGGCGATCTTTCTTCGCCTTGAGGGGCGAAAAGTCGCATAGCACGTAGTCCTCCAGCACCAGGTATGCAAGACCAATGACAACCATGAGTGCGCCACCCACCAGACTTGTCCCATTAGTCACCGTTCAAGACAATACGGGTCACTTTTCGACTTACACGAGTGGAATGCTTTCAACCTTCATGGCGGGGAGAAGCGTAAAAGTGCTCATCGCCAGGCAAGACACAAACCAGGTCAAGCTTAGTACTAGATGAGATCGAAGAAAGGAAATGCCGTTAAGAATGGGCCAAAAGGCTCCCAGGATGTACAGGCCAGTCAAGACCTCACGATGGATATATCCAATTGCCTAAAGCGGATTAGAAAGAGAGAAAGATAGTCTGCAGTTGAAAGACCCTACCAAAGATTGAATGACGCCAATATAGAGAACGGTGTTGAGAAGGAGTGACACCGCTGCTCCTCCGGACTGAACGTGTCCGAAAAGAGCCTTGCAGCCCTTGACCAGGGTACCCCTACGGGCATAGACCTCTTCCCAAAACATGGTCGGGAAGAAAGCGTAGATATAGTATTGCGGGGGCGACTTGGAGACAACAAAAGAGGCGTAGAGCGCGACGAGGACGGAGGCGAAGAATATTGACCCTGGGATGTTGCGTTGGGGATGGATGCTCTCCTGCACGACATATAGGTTGAAGACAGTGGTAACGGCGTACGCCATCCACCCGAGGTACCCAATGGTGATGAGAGCGCGCAAGAACAACCAGTCGTAGGTCTGAAGGTACCTGAGTCCCTGCAGCCCAATAGCAATGAGAGCATCGGATTCTTCAATGGCCTCCTCGTAGCGACCACTGTCTACCAGGGTACGAATGTGTGCGATGTGCTGGTCTGGGGCAAGGGCGTGGTCGCCTAGAAGCTCGTAGGGCCTGTATCGAAGCTCCGTCGCCTTCTTTTTTTCTTCCTTGACACGATACATTTCGAGAATGACTTGAGCGTTGACTAAAGACGCCTCGGCCTTCTCCTGTGTGTCGGCGGATAAGAACGTCAATGGGAGCTGGCCAACAGAATTGGCAGGGAATTCGAGTCCTACGAGATACGCCATGAGAGCAGCAATATCGGCCTGAGACACATCGTGCCTCCTGACATGATCCAAACCCCAATCGGAGGAGTAATCATCATGTCCGGGGGCAACGGAACCGGCGTGCAGCTCCGGAGGAGCAACGCCAGAGCCCCAGGAAATGAGTGGGGTGCGAGTGTTGTCGGGATGACCGTCGCCGTGACTGCCCCAGTCACTCATGCCGTGATCTGCAGTGAAGACAAAAGCGGTGCGGTCATCGGAGTAGAACTTCTCGATAAGCTCCGCCACCTCCTTGACGCCCTGGTCAACTACTTTGATGTTGTTTAGGTACTCTGGGGAGTAGGGTCGAAAGCCGTGGCCGGCGGTGTCGAGACCTAAGAGATGGAGAAAGAAAACAACCTTATCCTGACGTAAAGCAGCGTTGAGAGTCTCGTTGGTAGCGGCCTCGGCAAAAAGCTCCTTGACGTGGTCGAAAACCCAATGATCTAGATGGGTGGCATCTTGGGAGAAGTCCTCGAAATCGGAGTCGTACGTGAAGGAGTCGACGCGACCAGGGACAGCGCCGTGCTCGAACATTGGCAAGATGTCCGGGCTACCCCAGCTCCATGTGTGCCGGCTGCGGTTGAAGACACTGTCAAAGCCGACCGGGTTCATCTTCCAGCCGGTGGCGACGGCGGAAACATCCTCGTAGAGACCAGCGATGAGGGCGACATGTCCAGGGCGAGACTCGGTAGGAACACGGGTGTGGGAGACGCCGAAGGTGCCGTGCTCGAGAATCCGGGAGCGTAGGAATGGGGCGAGAGGGCGAGGGACGAGGTCGTCATCGGACTCGGGGTATGGGTCGGGGAAGGATTGGAAGGCCTTGTCGGCGCGTAGTCCGTCGCCTGGAAGGGGCAAGACGTGGTTAGCGAGGAGCTCGACCAAAGGGCAGAGTACCAGGGAACTATACCAACGAATAGGACCAATCGGTCTGCAGGCGCCTTGACACCTTCAGGGCGTTGAACGCCATAAAGTTGCATACCAGAGACAATGGGACTGACAAAGTAGATATCGAAGATGGAGAAGATGTAGACGGTGTGGAAGACGACAGCAATGGCCAAGAAGCCATAACGGTTGAAGCCAGCCATGGCGAGTCGCAGTAGTGAGGTCCGCTCGGAAGGTTGGTGATGCCTGGAAGAGGCCCGGACGGGAGTCGCAAGGCAAAGAGAGAAGCCCAGCGAGACCGGAATGGTAGAGAGAGCGAGTGGATGTTAGTTGGCCAAAGGGGGGAGAGGCCGAAATGGCGGCCAAGAGGTTTCTATACAAGATCAAGGAGAGATGGACACGTCCATTGTAGCCCTGGGATCTGAGGATAGACTCGCCGTCCCTTGTCGCAACTGAGAAGGAGGGTGAAGGTGTCTTATTGTACTGGAGCCCAGTATTCGCAGCTGTGTGAACCTAAGTGCTAAGCAGGTTTGGAGGGGAGAAAACCGTGGCCAGAGGTTAATGGCCGATGCGGTGGGACGCGGTCATCCAGTCGCGTCGCAGCCCGGACTTACGTATTTCGAAATTTAGTATGGATGCCCACTGTACCTGCAGGACAGCCCCTCATGCACTAATTAACCTGGAAGGGACCAATTGGCTACCCGCCCCCCTAAACTCCATTGTTAGCAGCGGACTTGTTTGACACGTGGTTGGTTCATCGGCTTCTCGCATGGTTCCATCCACGGGCTCCAGATAGGTTGGTACGTACATAGAGTAGATAGACGGGAGTGGCAGTGGGTGGTCGTGGATGAGAGTAGCAATGCGCAATTTGTACCCGGGCATGTCCGCGTGTATCTCCCCTCAACACGGTCTTCAGCCGAACTGTGTACAACGTCCAGGATTCTAACATCCATCTCCCTCTTCTCTGCTTGTGGGCAAGACTAATTTTAACGATCCATAGTGAGAACCCGGACGCCCTGCTCACACAACCTTGATGAGCGCTGCGTCTTTGTTGGCTTGTAACTGCCCAACGTCATTCGCTAAAGCGGTCCACATGTCACAGCCATTATGACACCAAAGCCATTCAACCGCCTCAAACCACACACCTGGCCCCAAGATGCCAGGGTTGCAACCAAACCAATACAAACTCCAGGGGTATCAGTCCGAACCAAAAGCATGATAGTACGCCTGCTCCACCACACAATATCCACATTCCATTGCCACTACTCATACTCTACCCGCTCAGTCAAAGCCTTGATCACCCGGGCATAGAATTTGGGCGCCTGTGGCCGAGGGAATGTGATCTCCTCGATCAGATAGCTTGGGAGAATTTCCATCAGCTCTCCATCGCGGTCGGGGTTCAACTGAGGTCGATAGGTAAATTCCACGTCCTCGTAGCCGTCCGCCTGATCGGCATTTTCGACGGCGAGTTTGAAGTGAAGAGCTGTGAAACATGTTAGTGAGGTGCCAATACACATAATCGCACATGGAGAACTTACTGCCGTTTCGCCCAGTCTGGATGCAGTCAAAGACGTCCTCCGTGTCATCTTGCCTGACGCTGCGCAGGATGAGGCCCGTCAGATCCCCATACAGGTCCTCCTTGGCCAGTGCTGCTTGGGACGCTGCATGGGCGGCCTCAGCCTGCGCCGTGCGGCTTCCTGTCGCACCCGCCTTGAGCGCACTTCCAGGGACTCTGGCACTGGCTTCCCCGGCACGGAAAGCAGATAGCTTCGTCGATATCGTCTTGGCTTCGGACTGGGCCTTGGAAAGGGAGCCGTTAAGTATCTCCACGGTGCTTTCTAAGCTCTCTACCTTGGCCTCGCTAGCGTCAAGCTCCTTTCTCAATTGATCCACTTCTTTCGCTAAGGCAGTCTGCGCTACGAGCTCTTGTCTAAGTTCGGCAATGAGCTTGTTCGCGGCTGTTGCAAGGTTAGTGGTGGTGGGCGTAGTGTTTTGCCATGCCTCGTGGATTCTTACCAGAAGTTCGTTCCTCGGCTTGCTTCCGAAGACGATCGAAATTGCGCTCAGCCTCCTTGATACCAACTTCTCTGAGATCTCGGTGACGCATCTCGAGACTGCTGTACTTCTTCGTAAGGTCCCCTAACCGTCTCCGGAGCGAAACGTCGCTCACATCATATCCAGCCACATCTTCCAGCGGGCCCGCGCTTGAGATCGGTTCAGCCCCGAGTTGGTCTTGTGCTGATGTATCCATGTCCATCGTGTCCTCGAGCTCCTCTGGCTGGGTTTCTGGTATCTCCTCGGGCGGTGTTGCGGCTTGGCGCAATCTTCGACGGCCCACTGGCCTGGTCGCACTGGGTGGGACGTTGCCCGATGACTGACTGACATTTGCTTTGACGGCGCTCCTGATTCCCTTGGGTCTGCCGCGAGTTGGTTTCGGCTGAGTTGATGGTGCGGTTGTATCTTCTTCGGCGATGTCTTCCAGGTTGACAGTGTCGTCTTGGACCAACTTGTCCGTCTGGCGCGTAGATCGTGATGAGGCATTCTTGTCCGTTCCAACCTCCTTTAGCTCTGTCTTCGTCGCAGTCGCAGCGGGCCGTCCCCTGGGTCTACCTGTCGGGCGCGGCGCCGTCTTCGTAACCTTGCTGGCGCTCGGCGGACGACCGCGGGGTCTCTTAGTGACGCTCACGGGTTGCCTTTGGTTCCGCGCAGCTTGGATCTCGGAGACGTCGAAGTCATCGAGGTCGGGTTCTGTGTCAGACCCTACGAGTCCTGCCAGAGGCGCTGTTGCTTTTGCGCGTGGCATTTGTGTGTTCGGGGAAGCGGTAGGGTGGCAGCGGTGATGGCGGATGCACTGGTGTTGGCAATGGCAATGCAATCGAGGAATTCGAAAGGAATCGATTGGACGTATATTTCCCAGTGTTGATCAGGTGGCCAGGCGTATGTCTTTTGTCGCAGGGATGGTGAAGCTGATGAGCGCGATGAGGGGAGTGGACGAGGGGGATAAGATGCGCATGTTTTGTCCGGGTAGTCAGAGTTTCAATGTAAACAAACTCCAGCGGCGGCGCATTGCGGATTCGCGGAGGAGCCGGCCGGCATGGCCTGTGCGTTACACCTACGGCCCGCCAAAGGTTCCAAGTCCCGCCTAGAAGATTAGGGGCGGAACGCATAAGGCGAAGCCTCGATGCGATAAAACCCGACACGCATGTGCCAATCAATTGTCGCTGCAACGCGATCACGGCCCATCGGCTGATCCCAGCACATCAGAGACTACCCGTACTTGCATCCTGCATCTTGCATCTTCGCATCTCTTTGCTTTCGCTCCATCTTACTCGCCTCTTCGGCCTCACCCCACGCACCCTTCCACCCGCCGTCTTCCTTCTTCTTCCCCTCGGCAAGGTGCCACCTCATGACCGACAAGCCAACTCCGTGGCTGCGCTGGGTCCTCGGCATGGGGGAGCGACGCAAGCTTGGCGATGTCGCCATGGACCTCCTGCTTTTTGCCGGCATGGTAAGGAAGACTGCTTGTTTGTTGATGAAGTCGACAATGCTGATGCTACCTGGCCAGATGACCGCCGGTCTTTACGTTGCGCGAACCTTTCTCAACCCAATTCTCAGCAACCTGGCAGATCCAGACAAGGAGAAGCACGAACAAGCAAGACGCCAGGCTAAGGCACACCTTGAGCGCTTGAATCGACACCGACAAGCCGAAGATGACTACGACGATGACGACGGCAGTAGCTCAAGAAGGGGACCCCGAGTAGAGGAGCTGATTCTCAACGAATACGAAAACCTGGTGGCTTTGGAAATGGTTCCTCCCCAGGACATATCCGTCGGATTTGATGGTAGGTTGCGTTTATGACAACCAATTTCCAGGGCTAGCGATATCACCTTGGTAAACTATTCGCGGACTGACATATCTGGGTCGACACAGATATCGGTGGACTGGACACCATCATTGAGGAACTCAAGGAGTCCGTCATCTACCCTCTTACGATGCCACATCTCTACTCGCACGCAGCACCATTGCTTTCAGCACCTTCCGGAGTGTTGCTATATGGCCCCCCAGGATGTGGCAAGACGATGTTGGCCAAGGCCGTCGCACACGAAAGTGGTGCTTCGTTCATCAACCTACACATTTCGACCTTGACGGAGAAGTGGTACGGCGATTCGAACAAGATAGTCCGGGCCGTTTTCTCCCTAGCTCGCAAGATGCAGCCCGCCATTATATTCATTGACGAGATCGACGCCGTTCTTGGGACCCGAAGGAGTGGCGAACATGAGGCCAGCGGAATGGTCAAGGCTGAGTAGGTTTCCACGTACTGGGGGACCCGGTGCATGAGAGCTAACTGTGACAGGTTCATGACCTTGTGGGACGGATTAACGTCGTCGAATACGTCCGGGCTGCCCGCAGCCATCATGGTCCTAGGAGCCACGAACCGTATTCACGACATCGACGAGGCCATCCTCCGCCGCATGCCCAAGAAGTTTCCTGTGCCGTTGCCGGGCAAGGAACAACGCCGCCGGATATTGCAGCTTGTTTTGCAGGACACCAAGACGGACCCCAAGCACTTTGACATGGAATACGTGTCCAAGATCACCGCGGGTCTCTCCGGCAGTGACATCAAGGAGGCGTGCAGAGACGCAGCCATGGTCCCGGTCCGAGAATACATGAGACAGCATCGACAGAGCGGTCAATCAATGTCGGCAGTGGACCCTACCCAATTCCGTGGCATCAGGAGCGACGATTTTCTGGGACGGGAGGGTGGGCAGATCAAGGCAATTCCAACGGCGACGACAGCATCGTCTAGGCGATCAGGCGGCGAGACCACCGAGTACGAGGATGTGGATGAGCTTGTGGCGGAGGAGCAGGACTAGGAGCCAGCTGGCGATTTAACATAATGAATAGAAAAAGAATCCTCCGTCATGGCATCACCGCTTCCGCGGCCCAATCGGCAAGCTCATCATGTCGTCTTTCAGGGGCTTTTCCAGGACTTCCCGGTGGGAGCTGGGTTATACGGTATGAAGTATGCGCAGCACTGTCTCGGCCATCTCAGTGTTCGCACGGGATCTCCGGTTCATTAGCTTGGTGGCTGGATGGACCAGAGCCATAGCGATCTTGCTTTACACAGTACGAAGTATAACCTCCAGCATCGGGGCGACATCTCTCGTAGAGAATGGCCTGGTTATGGTGCGGGATCACGTCATTTGACGTACCCCACCGAGTTTTCTGGGGCTTTGATAGTGGTGTACCCTGCTCGACAGGCGTGGCCTGGTGGCCCTCTCAGGTACCCCAGCATCCCCTCGATCTCCGTTCATCGGGCGGGTGACCCAACTGAAAGGCGGTGGGCGGCGCGGGACGGTTGGCGGCGCAGTGCCCCCGGTAAGTGATGCTGCAACTGCGCTGCGAAGGCCCTGCAACCGCGCTGCAAGGGCAGCGTCTAAAACCACTGAACGACGCCTGGATGAAATCCTCCATTCCCCAGACCGCCGATGAGCGGGCGTGACTCCCGACTCCCGACTCCCGTCCCATCTTCCATCCCCCGGACTCAGTCTGACTCGTTCGCCTTTCCTCGGCAGGCACTGCCTTTTTCTTCTTTCACCCCAACTTCATCTCTATATTCAACAATTCCTCGGACTTTTGAGCTTGCGCTCTGCGGCTTCATCCTGCCTCTATTCCCCTCATTCTCCTCCCTCCCTCCCTTCATCGCATCCCACTACTAGTCTCTAATCGCCGCGGGGCTCCTTCTCAGCCCTTTACAGCCTGCGACAACTATATTTTCAACCACAGATCCTCCTGCACACTTCTCAATTGCCTCTTCATCCCTTCAGCCATGTCGGCCCCGAACCCCAATGAGTCGACCGAAAAATCCGGCAACCCTCTGAAGCGCTTCGACCTCGACGGGCACGACCTGCCTCCCTCCCCCGCGCCCTCTAGCCCCCGCAATGGCCGCTTGAGGTATGCTCTGGCTACTGAGCTGGTCTACACCGAGAGCAAGGATCAATATGGCTCCTCCAGCGTTCCCATCTACCAGTCTGCCACCTTCAAGCAGTCCTCGGCCAGCGGCGGCCAGCAAGAGTACGACTACACTCGATCTGGTAACCCTACCCGCACCCATCTCGAGCGCCATGTGGCCAAGATCATGAACGCCACACGCGCCCTAGCCGTGAGCTCCGGTATGGGAGCCCTCGACGTAATCACACGCCTTCTACGGCCTGGCGACGAGGTCATTACCGGCGACGACCTCTACGGAGGCAGCCATCGTCTCCTCACATACCTGGCCGCGAACCAGGATATTGTTGTTCACCACGTTGATACAACCGCCGTTGAGGCCGTGCAGGCGCGCGTCTCGGAAAAGACTGCCATGGTGTTGCTGGAGACGCCCACGAACCCCTTGATCAAGATTGTCGACATCCCCTCCATCGCACGCCTTGTTCACGAGGCCAACCCCAAGGCCCTCGTCGTTGTTGACAACACCATGCTTTCGCCCATGCTCGCGAACCCTCTTGATATGGGTGCAGATATTGTTTATGAGTCAGGCACCAAGTACCTGTCCGGTCACCACGACATCATGGCCGGTGTCATGGCCTGCAACGATGCCTCAGTTGGAGACAGGCTATTCTTCGTCATCAACTCTACGGGATGTGGCCTCTCCCCCAACGACTCGTTCCTCCTCATGAGGGGCATCAAAACGCTTGCGATCCGCATGGAAAAGCAGCAGGCCAGCGCGCAGGCCATTGCTGAGTTTCTAGAGTCAAAGGGTTTCCGGGTCCGATTCCCTGGTCTCAAGTCTCACCCCCAGTACGATCTGCACTGGTCCATGGCTCGTGGTGCCGGCGCGGTTCTATCATTTGAGACGGGCGATGCCACCGTCTCGGAGCGGATCGTGGAGGCTGCTCGGCTTTGGGCAATCAGCGTCAGCTTTGGATGTGTCAACAGCTTGATTAGCATGCCCTGCCAGATGAGCCACGCCAGCATCGATGCCAAGACCCGGAGGGAGCGAAACATGCCCGAGGATATTATTCGTCTGTGCGTCGGAATCGAAGACGTCAATGATCTTATTGAGGATCTCTCGCGTGCAGTATGTTTTCCCATTTTCCGTCTAACGATATAGCTACTAACTAAGAGTCTAGCTTGTCCAAGCCGGTGCAGTGACTGTGACATTGGACGGCTTTCACGCCGCAGGAGCTGCCAAGGAGCTAGGAGAAACCCCCCTCACTGTTGGTTAAGCAATGGGTGGCTAGTGTTCTAGCTATGAGACTTTGAATTCTTGATCGGGGTTCGTCGGGCCTTGAGTCAGCGTTATAGCTTCGACTCGACGTTGCTCTGCCGGAACGCAGTTCTCATGCCGTGAAGGGAAAACATGGTGATGGGAAGACGACCCCAGAAAATCGCATAGTTGGCGATTTCCAAAACTGTAACATTATTCGCACCTGGCGTTGGCAACTTTATGGAGTTAGACTCTTCGGGGTGACCTGTGATACGTTGGAGACAGGCCCTAATAACATGGAAACAAAACATGGGAGGGGCATACGGCATATTACTGTGCTGGTGGAGAAGCTCATTGATGGTCAAGTGTTGCCGCCTCGACTCGTTTGCCCATGCGATGAGCATCGGGGGTTGAGCCCTTGGCTCTGGCTTGGGAGTTGTTGTCCTATCCTGGGATAATACTCCTGGGGGTGAAGAATTCCTATTTAAGGGCTGATGAGTGTTGGAATGAGACATGAGTGGACATTTTTGACTCTACCTGTTCACTGCGGAGCCATTGGTCATGACTTTGTGAGGCATCGCGTCTTCCTTCTTCGTTGCTCGAGGAGTACTCAAAGAGGTTGATTTTCGGATGGAATAAAATCAAAAGGCATTCACGCCTGGTGGTTCTGGCTCGGCTTCCAGCTCTCAATGGTTTGCATGGCATGATCTCCTAACACAACACCACGCACGCTTATATACATGTAGATACACACGTCTACGTATACATTCAGTTCCTATATTTCTCTGAAAACGGCTTCCTCGTCATGTTTGCGCTACATCTCCCGGCCATATTTTGGCTATCGCAGCCGCCTCTGACTTGACTGTCACAGGCCCCCTTGCTTACAGGAACTCTCTGGTTGGCCAGATCTAGGCGAGCCCGCAAGGCGGACGCGTGAGGCTTGACCGCAAGACAGGAATTTGGGGTGTGACGGCATCCGGCGCGGGGAGTTGGGTCGTGATCAGATCCCCCAGTTTATGTTGCGGCAAAGCGCGGCTCTGTCGGTGTGACGTGCCTGCTTGGAACCTGCTCTCTCTGTCTCTCTCGCCGCCAACATGTCACTCACCGGATTCGTACAGAGCACACCGAGGCGGCCACAGGACTTGGGATGAGAAAAGGGACAACAAGAGACAGGAAACGGGGCAACACAAGAGGTAACAACAGAGACAACAAAGGAGACAACAAGGGAGACAGCATAAATACAAGGCTTTCCATCATCACCTCGAGGCCTGTTATTCTTTAATCGCGGATGAACTGGACCTCTACATGTTCAGGAAGCATATTGCATCTCTGACCCAGGAACATGTTCAGGAAGTTTACTGCATCTCTGACCCAGGAGATATATTTCCTGCTCTCTCCTCGACTACCGCCTCTACATCATCTTTCACCCGACCCTCCGGCTAGTCCGAGCACACTACCCAACGCACCATTGCATGTGCTTGTTGCACTCGTAGGTGGATGTACACCTGGCCTGGCTCATCGGCAATCTAAGCGACGAGCATGCGTGTGCCGGATCAGATGCCCTCGTTCCAAGACGGCCATCTACTACGTGCATTGCCGTCGAGCTGCACAGCATCTGCAGCGGACTTCGAGCCTTATTCGTGTGCTCTGGTGTCCCTACGCCCAAGCCCGACAGCCCGAGCCGTCGCAGTTTCGATAGCTGCCGGTGTGTTTGCTCCCTGATCTACAGACTGTCGCCCAGGCGCCAGTAACTGAGACCTGCGCCGGGGACGCAGTCAAGGCTTCCCCGTGTTGTGGGCATGACGATGCGACGACTTCCTACTCCGCGCGTGACCATGTGCGCTACTGTTACGCCCGAGTTCAGCTTGCTTGAAGCAGTTACGTGATTGGATTGATTAGGAATAGACTACATGGGCAAGGAAACGCGACTACCTAGCTGTGCAAGCCAAACGCTGAACCACCAAACTCCCACCATAAGCAGACAAAACATCTAAAAGTCGAAGCGCTCGGGCAAAACAACGGGTGCCACCAAGGTCCAGGTGTACATTCCGTAGCAGATCCACGAGCTAGCAATCTTAACATAGCTTGCCGCATAAGTGCGACCAACCGTAGCGAAGTCGCCCCCCTTGGTGGCCTCGTTGAAGTTCATCGTCAGTAGGGTGGCCACCCACGCCGTGGCCAGGAAGAAGATGACGTGGAACACAGTGTAGTTGTACTGAGTCTGAGATCGTTCGTCATCGTGGGAGGCATGGTCACCGGTATCACTCTCCTCGTCGTCCGAGAGGAGCGCATCAGCAGGGAGACTCCCTTCCTCGACGGCACGGCGGAGCGCCTCGGCACGCATCTCACGGCGCGCGAAGGGCTGCTGTGTCACGAGATCATGCTCGTCTTCTTCCGGCAGGCGGATGCCATTGGAGTTGCCGAGACCAAGGCTCTGAGTTGCCGCGCGGGTTGTCGTGTAGGCCACCGTGAGCATGGTGACGATGGCACCAATGACAACGGACGTGGTGCGGGTACCTTGCGCGCGAACCAGGGGGTTGCATTGCTTGTCGTCAGGCTCCATGGACACGGCAGACATGGTGAGATAGGTGCAGTATACTGCCACCATGGCGGCCTGGGCAAGCCCAGCCTTGGGGTTGTATTCCTGAATGGTAGGGTTGACAGATATGGCAGAAACTCCGAGCCAGAAGATGAGGTTGATGGTGATCGCGGCCTGGTTTAGCGAGCAACTACCCCTGGCAAAGAACAGGTACTGAATCACAGTCATGGCGATGGATCCCAAGTACATGCTCAGAGTAGATCCAATGAGGATGAATCTCCAAACCCTGGAGTCGGTGTCCTCAATCTGCGCCAGGCAGTATTCAGCCCAATTGTGCGCCAAGTCAACCAGCAGGATGAGTCCCAGCATCAGAAAAAGCATAGCTCCGGCGAAAGCGATATAGTTGCCCCAAAATACGAAGAAGGAATCGGGGATGAGGAAAGACAGGACGATCAGGGCAAGCCAAGCGATGATCTTGGGGCCCCAATAACCGTTTTGGATGGCAGCGCGTGGGTGCTTCGAGGAGGAGACGCCAAAGAGGAGGCCGGCAAGGATGATGTGGAAGAGGCCAAGGGCGAAGTTGATTCGATGAACGGCAACCCAACCGTGGCAACTGCCTGTAGGGCAACTGATCTTGACGTAGTCAAGCATGAGATGTTGAAGCTTCTCAATAGCCCAGGGCGTCAGCATTATCCATGCGATGATCGAATTGACGAGGAGGAGTAGGGCATAGCCGATACGGGTTGCGACACTGTTGAGGCATAAGTTAGCGGGATGAGAAAACGGCGTATAAGGCCATTGGCATCTTCAGATTCTCATACCTGTTGCCGCATTTGCCGCAAGCGCTGCAAACCATGGAGCAAGTCGCAGCGCCACAGCAACTGCCTAGACAGCCAAGGATCTATCAGAGGCATTTGCACGTCAGCCCGGGGGATTCAAAATTGATGGGGAAAAGGAGCGCGTACGGTGCCCACGCTGGGGACCGCCAGCAGCGGCAGTGACAACAGCGCACCCATGGCGTTGGCGATGGAGATGAGGGCGAGGGCGAGGACGGTGCAGGTTCGGGCTCAGGCGCAAGCGCAGCGAGGCAACGGCCGAGTCGAGTTCGGAAGAGGAGCCCCGTGGGCGATGCGCGTTTCGTGTGGATGGTAGGTGGTAGACGGACGGTGGGAGGTGTCGAGTAGGCGAGTCTTCGTAGGCGAATGCTTCGTAGGTGAGGGAGGCAGGCGACCTGGCTGGCGATGATTGCCTGGGTGGAGTCGGGCGACAGATGAGACGATGAGCCGGAGACGGAACTTGGCCATGGCCCGCCGTTCACGTGAGATTACGTAGGTACATGTAGACTAATTGATTAGTCCTACTTGGGTAGTGGCCTTACGTAATATGCATGTGGCTTTGACGATGTGGCTGAGGAGGCAAGTGAGGTTTCAACTTCCCCACGAACGCTAAGAGTAGTAGTGGCCTATACCCAGTGGACCTAGGAGTAGAGAGCGGAGAATCCCGAGCGAGCAGTGACAGTCAGTCACTCTCTCTCTGTGAGAAGGAGCAAGCGCGAACCAGCGGGCCGGCAGTAATCACAAGGCCCGCCCGCGGGACCTGGCAACCTGGTGCGCCTGGGTTCCGCTTTCGGCGGCGGCGGGACACGCACTCTCTCACTGGAGACCACTGGGACACTGGGACACTGACAGTGGCACGCGTGTGCACACACGTATTAGGGCGTCTCAGCGTCACCAATTAGACCCTAGGTAGGTACCTACTTATTTGGCTGCCCCCCCCTGCAGGGAAACTCCACCGCGGGCCTGATAACGACATACCTTCGTAGTTGCTGCGATATCCCTCCGGAAGTCTCCAGCTCCCATTCTCAACTCTAACTTCTAACTCTACACTCATCCGTTCGCGATCCCGTCCGTGGTCCTATCGCTTGCCACTCTATCCCCTCTTTGATTTATCCTTCTCCCCTTCATCCCTACCTCTCCAGATGGTCCACGTGGTCGTCGACTCTTAAGGTAGCGACCCCCCGTCTTACCCAATCCTTGGTCCCCAGCATCATCATGCACCAGCAACAACAGCAACAGCGGCAGTTGCACCATGCGCGTATCATCGCCAGTGTGGCCGCGACTCTGATTGCCTTGGCTTGCGGTACCAATGTAAGAAAGACTGCTGTCTCCCTTCTTCTCGTCTTTCTACTACCTATCACGTCTACCTGCTACGGGCACCTCTTCGCCCTTCCTCCCAACTGATCCCGCTGCTAACACATCCGCCAAGTATGTGTACTCGGCATGGGCTCCACAGTTCGCCGAACGTCTCCGTCTCTCGTCCACTGAGAGCAACCTCATCGGCCTGTCTGGCAACCTTGGTCAATACACCATGGGCGTCCCCATTGGCATCTTCGTCGACCATCGCGGCCCCAGACCCGCCGTCCTCGGAGGTGCTCTCCTGCTGGCCGTCGGCTACTTCCCACTCCACCAGGCATATGACAAGGCATCCGGCTCCGTACCTCTCCTGTGCCTCTTCTCCTATCTCTCCGGACTAGGAGGCTGCATGGCCTTCGCTGCCGCTGTTAAGACGTCTGCTCTAAACTGGCCCCACCGCCGCGGCACGGCTACGGCCTTTCCTCTCGCCGCCTTCGGCCTGAGTGCCTTCTTCTTCTCCATGCTCGGCTCGCTTCTGTTCCCCGGCGATCCCAGCGCGTTCCTCATGCTGCTTGCATGGGGCACATGCGGAATCACCTTTGGCGGCTTCTTCTTCCTCAAGGTCCACCCTCACTCCAGCTACCAGTCCGTCCCGGCTACGGACCAACAGCACCGTCGCCTCTCGTCCTCGCAGCATACTCGCCAAGAGTCCTCAGACGAGCCCAAGCCCTACCGTGCTGCCAATGCGGTTGTTGAACCCGGTATGTCGTCTAGTTCTACTATACACAGTCGCACCAGCTCCACCTCCAAACCCTCGTCGCCCGCTTTCGCGTCCGCGTCGGCATCCGCGTCCGCCTTTGACGATACTCCGGATCCAACGGCCGTTCCTGAAATCCCATCCGAGCCTGACAATGGCCGTGTGGTCGTCACCGAGAACCCCGAGGACCCCGAGGCGGGTGAGACGTCATCATTGATGTCCCGCCCAACGTCACAGGCCGGCGATGATGACCCACTCGTAGGGAACCATATTGATATTGATCGGTCTCACCGCGTAGACATTCGAGGTTTCACGTTGCTACGCACCCTAGATTTCTGGCAACTCTTCGCCATCATGGGAATCTTGGCTGGTGTCGGCATCATGACAATCAAGTAAGCAACCTTTCCTCTCAGATTTCCCTTGCGTAACGCTGACTCGGCTACCAGCAACATCGGTAACGACGCCAAGGCGTTGTGGATGCACTACGACAAATCCGTCACCAACGAGTTCCTCATTAAACGCCAACAGATGCATGTGTCCACTCTCTCAGTGTGCAGTTTTCTTGGGAGGTTATCCAGCGGTGAGTCTTAATCTCGATCAACACGGTCTCGCCCAGACTCTCACATTATCTTCAGGAGTTGGCTCTGACTTTTTGGTCAAACGTCTTCACGCTAGTCGCCTCTGGTGTCTAGTTGTCGCCTGTGTCGTCTTTTTGATTGCTCAGCTTTCTGCTTTAAGCATCGCCAACCCGCACTTGCTCGGGATTGTCTCTAGCTTGTCGGGTCTGGGCTACGGGTTTCTCTTTGGCGTTTACCCATCGATAATTGCCGAGACTTTCGGCATCAATGGACTGAGCCAGAACTGGGGATTTATGACTCTTTCTCCTGTCATATCCTCTAATATCTTCAATATCTTTTACGGCAAGGTATACGATCAACACAGCGTGGTCCAGCCCAACGGGGAGCGATCTTGTCTCGATGGCCTTGAGTGTTACCGCTCGGCATACGACGTGACGTTGTTGGCTTGTACAGGCGGACTAGTTATCACACTTTGGGTCATTCGCCACCAACATGCTCAGCACCTTCGGGAGAACACCAAAGCCGAGGAGGAAGACTGAACGTTTAGAATTGTGCGCGTGAGATTTTAGAATGGAAGGAGGTGGTCTAGCATCAATTTGATGCACTGCTGGCGCACGGTGTACATGATTCGATTTAGATATTATCATATGTGGGAAGTGACTGGGTCAAAGAAGACTGGGGAGCTACTAGACAGGCACTGTTAGATGGCCGCACAAACCGCCATGTCCAGGTATTTTGGATAAGTTTATTTGGATTATATTTGTTGATGGATGTCTATCCACTGCTTCGGTGACTCGAAGTTCCAGTGACAGGTTGCAATCCCTCAACTGCTAAGCAGCCACCTCGCGTGCTCGTGGTATCTATTTGTATGCCCTCGCTGATGAGACATCAGCTACTCGACGCCGCCTCTCAAAGGTTGGGATATTCGAGTCATCCATCGAACTCTCCATCACTAGCTTGACATGAAATTCATCCATGATTCCACGGCCAACAACGGCCGACTATTCAAGACCCATTAAAACGAAGAAAATACCATTGTCTGGGAAATTCAAGACTCTTCTGTAGTCTTCTCTGTATTTCCCGTCTACCAGTTGAACGCCCAAGAAATGCTGAAGGTGCCGAACCAACACGGACGGAAGCACGCCACCCAACTTTGCCTCTTCTGAAGGCTGAACGACGCTGACTCCCCGAAAATGCAAGAGAAAAAAAAGCATGGTAATTAAGAGACGGGATCCGCGCTCAAGAATGAGAAAGGGAAAAAAGCTCGAGGAATGCCTAGAACACAAGATGTCCCCCCGATTCAGGCTATAGCAATGATGAAATAAGAAGGTATATGGTAAGGAAAATGATGGTATCCGTTGGTCGAAATCAAGGTAGCTTGCGTCATTTTTGCGAGTGGTGCGTCTGGCCTGTGTCGACTCCAGCGTCACAGCCCGTGTGAATTCGAAGTGAAAAGTTGAAAATGGAATATTAAAACGCCTGCGGCCGTGTACGCCCGGGTCATCAGGGGCTTTTCCCGCTCTTCTCGGAGTCATGGGTGTTGCCCTCAAACATAGCGCCAAATCCACTGAGGGTCCAAGAATCGTTTGTTGAATGCACCACAACCAACCATACAGCAATGATGTTTACCAGATAGTGAAGCATATACGCATGTGACACCCCGTATACCGCGGCGTACAGGGCCGTCCCAAAGAGCAGCACGCTCGTAACGTGGCGCAGTCCACTGGTAAGCTGGGGGACCATCTTCCCTGTCGTCAGGTTCTCCACAAGAAGAATGAACGGCATTATAGACAGGACGTTATGGTGCGATGAGAAGGGGGTAAGCCAATGGACCGCCAGGTTTCGAATCCAAACAGCCAAGATTGGCAAATTAATCGGAAGTATCCAGAGCATTAGAAGGAGAATGGAATGTGCGTAGTGGTAGTAGTTGGAGTTGGCGGTTGACGAGATGGTGACATTAATCCGAAGAGCTCGAACAACGGTGAAGAGTTGAACAATACACGCCACCAGATAGGCGAATTGGTAAGGAATGAAAGTTGACACGAGAAACAAAAGGATTGCGGTCGTGATCATGCGTCGTCTTGGCGTAGATGGCACAAACGCAGGCGACCTGGCGCGTCCTTGCTCGTCGGCTTTGCCCAGAAGAGTAAGAGAAATGAGCAGACTGTATATCAGGCCAAAGCATTGCGTCAAGACTAGTGTGACGTAGTGGAGAACTGTGCAAACGCCAATGCAGACAACACCAATTAATGGGACCAAGAACCAGAAGAAGGGATCTTCGGTTCCAATTAGGCTTTCGTGCTGATGGAAGTCGATACCCGACGTAGTTGGGACCATCCTGTTCACAAACCGACCCAGCCCGGTGATGGAAGCCCCGCTGATGGAGGTCGAAAGGAGAGTCAACGAAAGAAGCAGAAGCGGAATCGACTGCCGAAGGCACATGTCTAGGCTCTCGGAAAACGATATAAAAACTCCGGAGTTGTCGTACACACGGAACTGCTTCCGCAAGACTAGTGTGACGGTGAGGAGAGGGAAAGCAGCGAAGACGGTTCGGTAGCGCATGTACAGCTTCCCCAGGCTTCCCCATAAGTCTGCTTTGATCTCAAGACGAATGGGCGTGTTGCAGGATGGATCAGTCCAGATTTCTAGGGTGAGGCCGTTTTCAGTTCGAGATTGCAAGGGCTGTGGCATATACGGAGCTACGCCGTGTAGGCTGATGGCTGCGCTTCGTGCATTGACGAAATATTTGGACTCGTATGGCCGGTCCAGATACTGCCGCACCAGAGGGCGAAAGAGGACATCGTCCATGTTGCAAGAAGGGTTCGTAATTTCCAGGTCATAGGCTAGCAGCGCTGATTGAAGTGTCGGTATGTTGACCTCCACAGTCATTGGTCGGTCGGCAGGAAGTTCCAACGATGTCCCAGTAAGGAGAAGACGTGTGAGGCTTATATCCTGCCTCTTGTAGAAGGCTGACTCATCACTGAATTCTGCAATCACAAAGTTGCGTGTTCCAGGCGCAGCTTTGTCCACGATCGCGACAAATTGATGATCCAGGACCTGATCCAGGTCGTACTGGAGGTATGAAAATGGGTCGATCTCTGGATCTCTGTCGAGGTAAAATGGGAACCGTGTCGAAGACGTCGAGGCAGGGAGCAGGATCAAATCTGAAGCAGCGTTTTTGCAAGCAAATCTGGTCGTCGAGCCTGTCTTCTCAACGGAAAGATCTATTTGAAAGGAATAAAGTGAGTTGGTCGGTCCCGATTGGGATGGGAAAACGCTGCAAAAGAGAACCTCCAACTTGCCGCTCTCCCCAGCCTCATCAAGCCGAGCGTCCGTGAGAAGGGTAAATCGCTTAGACTCGGGCGAACCTTGTGGGGGAACTGGGAGTAGATGTGCCTTGGGTTTAGACTGATGCCCGAGAACCTTAAGAACAAGCCGCTCTCCAGAGGGAAGGATTGAATTGGAGCTGTCGTCCAAAGTGAGAAGCGTTGTTGCTTCCTTCAGGCCAATGTCTTTCTCTGTGGTTGATTCCATGCCGGTCAAGAGGCGTTTCTTGAATACCCTCATTCGATCAGCCCGTGGCTTGGTTTGTGATGCACGATGGACGTCGACAATGTCGTACAGTGTTCGTGCAATGACCTTTCTGAACTGATCACACCACAGAATTGCTTGATGATCCATACTTGTCCAGACTGTCGGAATTCCGGTTGTGAAGACTGTGAAGCCATGCGTGGGCGGCACAAGAGACTCGAGACTAGTGTAATCTGAAGGAACAACAGTATCCAAGCCACCGCCAGCTATTGAGACGAGAGTGACATGCCACAGCGGATTGTTGTTCGCCCATTTCTGCGAGTAGGCACGCCTCCAGTAATCGTTGATCTCGTCATACAGCTGGACAATCTGTCCGTCGAAGGTGACCGCTGGCAATGCATGGGGCGCAGACATTGTGATTATGGTGTTGATAGAGTTCGATTGATAGTTTGCCTGGACGAGCATTGTCCTTGCAACTACTCCACCCATGGAGTGGCCAAGAACAATTACTGAGATAGGATCTGGTAAGTGATCGTCGCGAGCCTTTCGTTGGGGATCCGAGTAGAGCGAAAGAATATAGCGCACAGCCTCGTTGAGGTATTCGGCTTGATCGTACAAGGTCTGGCCATGAAAGGCGGTGATGTCTTCGTTGAAGTCAACAGTGAAGAAGTCGAGGCCTCGTATGCCAGCGTCGAGGGCTGCACTATCATGTTGAAGATTGTGGTGAAAGAAATTTGCTGCCTCGGATGCGATCGGACGGACCTGTTTGTAACTCCCAGCATTGCCAGGAATAAAGAGAACAGGAATGCCATTTAGCTAAGAGAAGGGTTAGAATGTAACAGGAGGGAAGCAAGATACTGTCAGTGGGAAGGTGGAATCAGCCTTACCTTATCCTCTTCGTCAACTCCTTGTTCGCGATAGAGGTACAGCGAATATTTGGTGGCAAAGCGAGTGTGTTCGGTGTCAAACTCGGAGAATCGCACGTACGAAGGTCGCATGTAAGACATGCGACAGCCTTTGGGGTCGAGCTGGCGCGTTACGAGAGACCGGAGGATACTGAAGAGGAGAGCGATTCCCAAAGCGGAGGTGAGAAGGACGAGAATAGAGAAGGGCGAGGCGCGATGTGAACGGCGTGTGGGGGAAGGAGACTGTGGCGACGTTCTTGCAAGGCCCACGTTGGGAGTGGATGGGGCGGCGAGAGAAGTTGAGGTTTGCGTTGTGGTGGTCGCCAGTAAGGGATCGTCGCGAATATGTCCGTTTCGTCCATTGCGACCATTTAAATGCTTCCAATTGAGACTGCTTGGGCGTCTACTCCTAGCGGATGACGGGCGCGAACTCAGGCCAGAAGGGCGCGCATTTGGGCTGGGATCGGGGTCGGGGATATCGGAGTCGAGAGAGGATTCGTCACCGTCATCGGCCGACCCTGAAGAACGCCTCTTCATGGAGAAGGGAGCGTCGAGACTCGCCGAGAGCCTTGAGGGCGAAAGGGAAAGAATGAAGGAACAGGGATCGAGGTCTGGCGAGTATGGCGACGGAGGAATGTGGTCGAAAGCGAGGGTGAATACAAGGTCGAGAGCGAGGTCCAGGTCGAAGTCGAGGTCAAGTTGAGTTGAGTCGAGGGCGAGGAGGGTTGGCGAGTTGAATGGTTGGACGATGAGCGATGGACGGTTGGCCAAGTTTGGTTAAGCTCGGAGCAAGCAGCAACGGCGGCGGCGGCAGCAGCAGTAGCAACCGCCTAGGTACCTTAGTGGATTGCAAACCAGAGCAGGAGCAATTATGGACGACCCACGGGGAGTAGGTGGCAGGGGAGGGGGGGG
>LDPL01000172.1:3638779-3670484 GCA_001305505.1 Neonectria ditissima
GGGGGTGGGAGGGGGGGGGGGGGGGGGGGGGGGGGGGGGGGGGGGGGGCTGGCCAAGGCGCAATCCAAGCCGCGAGCGGTAACAAGCAGCAACCGGGAGAGACAGCAACCAGGTCGAGGGAGATGGGGGGTGACGGCAAGAAATCAAACGAGCGTGAGGTCCAATCGCACAGGGATCTGGGGGGTGTGCGCCCCTGTCTCTAGGGGACGGAAAGGCGGCTGGAGAGGATGAGCACAACGACAGTGATGGAGATAGCGACAGCGACAACGACAGCGACAGCATCGAGGAGAGAGGAGGAGGGAGGAGGAGGAGGAGAGAGAAGGGTGAAGGGCGTAGAGGTCGTGGGGAACAAGGACGACGACGACGACGACGACGACGCACTAGCAAAAGGCGGCAACATGCCGTTCCCTTGATGGGTGTTGGTTGGTGTGTGTGGGTGCGCGTGAGGGTGTGTGCGTGGGTGGGTAATAAGTGCTTGCTCGTGCTTGCCAGGTGCTTGCTTGTCCTGGGTGCTTCGGTGCTTCAGTGGGAAATTGCCTGTCAATGGCGGCTCGGTCATCTGGGTCGGCCAGTTAGCGTCGCAACTCTCCTATTTCTGGGTCTAGCACCCCCCGAAAATACCTCTCTGCATCATCTGCTTGGTAGAGTAAGAAGGTTCCCGATTGCCACGCTCCACGGGGTCGAACGCGCAGAAATAACCTACCTAACTTGAGTCTTCCTAAGAAGAAGGGAAGTTCCTTGAACCATCGATCGGATCATCCCATCCAACCCTCTAGCAAGCCCTTTTGTCCGCGCGCCAGTTCACACAGCAATACACCATCGAATCATGTCTGCAAAGCTTTCCCTCTCCAGAGACTCCTGCTCCCTACTTCTCTTGGGGGAGCTAGGTACCTAGCTACTGCAACTGCAACATAGCAGGTAGGTGGGTAGCCCGATAGGTACCCATCTACGTAGTAATTACAGTAGTCGAATGTTCGAATCTGCAAATACAAAAGAGTACATACCTGCTATTCCCTCCACACAGCTCTCGAAACCACCAAATAAATAGACTTGGCTTTTGGACAATCTAGAATTGAAACCAGACAAGCTACTGAGGCGGATGTTTCCTTGCACGGGCACTGCGATTGCTACCGAGAGCTCCAAGCCTTCTGGAGAGAAACATTGATGGCGTGCCTCATCCTACGTGGCCCTGGTTTCGAACGGGTGGAGTTTACTTTATTAACACGGAGGTACCTCCCGCTGACCGATCCAATATTCCGTAAACCTCAGGGATGAGCACAAGCAATAATGCACTGTCAAATGAAACGAACGATGCCTGCTTATCGCATGTACGCCCCTGGAGCATGGCTGGTCACCTTTGGCCAGCTGTGTTCCATACTATGTATGGAGTAGAATAAAACAGAAACTCTACAGAAATTCGCATCTATTCTGCTTATCCGCCTACCTCTTCAAGAACATGACTCCCATCCGTACGCACTGTCTACTTCGGTCACCAACCACGACGCTCGGAATTATAACTACGGGTAAACGACGTTTACTCGTAGTCCCGTAGGCCTGTGTACGTAGTACCAAGGCCTGGAAGTATCGTATCCTTGCTCACCCACCCGTTATCCGCATCTCTTCCCGCCCCTGCCGCCGAGCAATCTGCTTCCAGGTTCTTCATCTTTAGTTGAAGAGCCAAGTCTCCAAACGGAACCGGCATCTGGCCCCCATCGATCGAAACTTGGAAAGAAGCGTCGGTCCTTGCCACCTCCATCGGTCCGTTCTTATCGTAAGCGGCTAGTAGCCGCCTAAGGTAGCTAGCTACCCAAGCAAGCGAGTGCCCTTCTGCGTCGACGATCATGTGTAAGATGCGGTGTGCTGTGCGCGTATCGTGGATCAGTCCTCACGTACATTACATGCAGAGTCCCCAGATATGTCGTATGTACGATTGAAGCTCCGAACAACCAAAATCATAGTCAGGTAGCTGCGTTTGTCGACTGCATGTGCTTTTCGTGTTTTCGCACAGCGAGCATCAGTGCTCGCCAGGTGCTGACATTATTTAAGGTATTAAGCTTCTTTGTAACCATTACTGCTTTGTTTCCTCGCCGTTGCTTATCCACACGCTGACTTCATTTGACGCAGGAAATGCGGGCGATATGATGACAAGATGTGTTCTGTTGCAGGTGACTAACTGAGTAGCATGGGTCGGGTTGGAGATATATAAGCTATAATTCAGTGCTAACGGTCCGTGCTATTGCCCTTCTGTCCGTCCACTTTTGATTCTCAAACTATCTTCACGGGTTGGGCGATATCTTCAATATCGCAGACACTCGTTCGCTTCAAATTCGCAGCTACTGTTATTTCATACAAATTCAATCATTTCCAGTTTCCAGTTCCCGAGCCTCGTTCCTTGTTCCTTGAAGTATCCTAGCAAGTGAAATATTCATGTGTCGCACTGTATGTAGGTACCTATGCTGCACACTTGCATTGCATAGCTCATGGTTATGCCTCTATCCATCTCCACTTAACGCGTTCAGCCTATCTCCACGCGATCCATGTCAAGGCGCGTGCAACCGATCAGTCTCCAGCCTCACTGTGGTGTGCGAGTGTCATTTATCATCAAGAGCCAGCCGCGTCAGAATCGCCTTCCAAGTTTTATTGTTCTATAGCTTCATTCCAAGGGCTTTCTTTTCTTGACCACCCGGCGCCCTTTTATATCGGCTGAATCGCAGCTGTCGTGAGCCATCCGCATGTCCATTCGTCCACGAACAAGAACTCAATCATCATCATGGCTACTATCAAACCGATCGATGGACGCACGGTATACCACACCGGTCGAACTCTACGGGACAGATTATGACTAATTCATGTCGTACAGATCCATCAAATTCAGTCTGGCCAGGTCATTGTTGATCTGTGTTCCGTAGTGAAGGAGCTCATTGAGAACAGCATTGATGCCGAAGCAACCAGCATAGGTATGCACTCTTAGGCTAACCTCTTTCTAATTGGATTTGGTTACATCCAGCCTTCAAATCGCTTGTTCGTATATGCTGACGTGTCTTGGAACCAGACGTCCGGTTCAAAAACCAGGGCCTTGATCTAATTGAAATCCTGGACAATGGCACTGGCATATCCCCTAACAACTATCCCTCCGTTGCGCTGAAACATCACACGTCCAAGCTATCATCATACTCGGACATTGCTTCCCTTCAGACGTTTGGATTCCGTGGTGAAGCACTCGCCTCTCTCTGTGCCCTATCTGTGCTCTCTGTCATTACTTGTCAGGCTTCTGACGTCCCCAAGGGCGCAAAGCTCACGTTCGAGCCTTCTGGCGAGCTTAAGGGAACAACAGTCGTGGCCGCTCAACGGGGAACCGCCGTATCTGTCGAGAAGCTGTTCCACAACTTACCTGTTCGTCGCCGAGAACTGGAGCGAAATATCAAAAGGGAGTGGCACAAGGTCATCGCCCTTCTCAACCAGTATGCGTGTATTCAAACAAACCTGAAGTTCGGCGTATCCCAACAGCCAACCAAGGGGAAGCGTATACATCTCTTCTCAACAAGAGGCAACCCTACCACTCGAGAAAACATCATCAACATATTTGGCGCCAAAACGATGACAGTTCTGGTGCCCCTAGACCTAAAACTGGAGATGGAACCGTCCGCTGTCAGCCGGGGCCCACAGATGGGTGTTCAGATCAGTCCAACTGTCGGAGATGTCCACATTGTGGGCCATGTATCACGCCCATCCCACGGCGACGGTCGGCAGACACCGGATCGTCAAATGTTCTTCGTCAATGGCAGGCCATGTGGTCTGCCGCAGTTTGCCAAGGTGTTCAACGAAGTATATCGAACTCACAACTCCTCCCAAAATCCCTTTATTTTGGCAAACATCCAGCTCAATACCGATATGTATGATGTCAATGTAAGCCCCGACAAGCGAAGCATTCTACTACATGATCAAAACAATCTCCTCGATACGCTCCGGAACTCTTTGATGGCCTTGTTTGATTCACATGACCACTCGCTCCCCGCCGCTCAGCTTCTGAAGCCCCAGCAACTAGAAATGACACCACTCAAGGCCACGCCCACAACGCCCGAAGCCATCACCCGCCCGACAGCCCCGAGTGACGACTCCGACCAGGATTCGCAGTCGGATAGCGAAGCCAAGAATGGCAAATCGCCCGCTGGAAGGGTGCCTCTAGGGAGGGCGAGGACCATAGGTAATTCAAGGTCGCTAACAAAAGATGAACGTGGTCAAAACTTGATCAGTCGATGGGTTGAGAATAAGACAGAAAGCCGGCCTGCCAAAAAGCAAAAGTCCAAATCACCTATCCCCGAAGTACCCACAGGTCGAACGCTGAGGACATCAACCGTACCTACCCAAATGGTACCGAATCTCGGACATTCTGCAAGGGGATCCGAGGTATCAGAAAGCGACGCTGATGACAAGCTCAGCCCAGTCTTGGATTTCAACAAAAGATTGGCGCAGTTTACCAAACCGAATAGCAGAGTGTCCAGAAAGACACAGGTTCCCTCGTCTCCCTCGTCTGCTGAGGCACTCGAGCACAATGAACCTCAAAGCCCTGCTGCCCGAGCTTTCAAGTCCGGACAGTTAGACGATGTTGCTGTAAATCGAGCACCGCCATCGTCCCACAAACCGAATGCGCTCGAACCCACCACTGTAGTCATAGGTGATCACATTGTGAGTAGCACGACGAACTCGCCTGAAGAGCCCACTAGTGAGGCCGAGTCCTCAAAAACAGCTTCTTCCAGGAAGCGTAAGACAACGGATGAATCACAGCCATCGTTTGGGAATCGCCTCACACAGTTGTTTTCGGCCCATCAAAAGGGTGCAAATGACGGTGGTAATGACGGAACGCTCTCAAATGACAAAGAGGACGTGGAAGAGTCTGGGGAGGAGTCTGGCCAGGAAAAATGTGAGGAGTTGTGCGGAGAATCCAACAAAGAGCTCGACAAAGCCCTTGACTTGCCAAATCAATCCGAAGCCCCCATTGACAAGGGACAGGCCAAGAGTGTGCTCAATATCACTATCGCGGATGAGTCCAGTGATGGCTCGTCGAGTTCCGCACTTGATTCACGAGAAGATGGCACCGAAAAGCACCTAGATATAGGGGTGAGCGAAAGTCAGGCGGGGCGGAAAGGCTCCTTGAGACGGGATACGACAGAACAGAACGAACAGCCCTTGAGAGCTAAGGTACAGAAAAAAGACGCCACGTTCCAGACAGTGCAGCACCTGCGAGTTGATGAAGGCACTCTGCGATCACGAATCGCAAGCTGGATCGAATGCATCCCCGAAAATGGCGCTTGCAAGTCGGATGAAGGTGGCGTGACAGACGTCGGCGCCGACGATGCCGAAGAGAAGCTCTCGCTTGCCATCTCAAAGGGTGACTTTTTTAGAATGCGAATCGCGGGGCAGTTCAACCTTGGTTTCATCATTGCGGTTCGTCCAGCGAAGAACCAGCTTATGAACAAGCTAGAGTCAGTTGAGGACGACGAGTTATTCATCATCGATCAACACGCCACGGATGAGAAGTACAACTTTGAGAGACTGCAGGCAACGACAGTAGTGCAGTCTCAGCGACTCGTCCACCCCAAACAGCTCGAGCTAACTGCTCTCGAAGAGGAGATTGTAATGGAGAACATGGAGGCAATTGAGGCCAACGGATTTAAAGTCAAGGTTGACACAAGCGGTGACGAGCCAGTGGGCTTGAGATGTCAGCTTCTAGCCTTACCTCTCAGCCGTGAAACAACCTTCACTCTTACGGACCTGGAGGAACTGATCTCACTCCTTGGGGACGAGTCGTCTGAATCCAAACATATCCCACGTCCATCGAAAGTGAGAAAAATGTTTGCGATGAGGGCATGTCGGAGCAGTATCATGATCGGAAAACCTTTAAAGCAAGGACAGATGGAGACGCTGGTGAGACACATGGGCGAGTTGGATAAGCCCTGGAACTGCCCTCACGGACGGCCTACAATGAGACATCTGTGTAAGCTGCAGTCATGGGACGAGAAGCGCTGGAGGGGCGACCGACAACAAGGCTCTGATACCGCATGGCGCTCGTTTTCTCAGGGCCAATAACTACTAGACGGCGGCCTGATGGCATGATGGCACAAATCAGTGCAACGCAAGTTGAAGGACCATCAAGTTCCTATTCATTCCTAGTACAAAGATCAACATCTACCAAAATCACGCCGTCCACCCCTATTTACCCTCATCCAAACCACATTATTCAGACCGACCCGCAGTGCGACCGTGTGACAAAAAAATACAAAACCAAACAAGCACCAAACCAAGTTTTAGACTCTCCAAGGCTTTAGATCAGAACTACCTAGTCACGCCCAAATCGAGTTTCATACACCGAGAACCTACTTCCAGCAACGCCGCCGCGTCCTTCTTCAGCCACCTTGCCGCTAACGTTTCGTCGCTCATAGGTCACGGCCGAATACTTGGCATCAAAGTCATTTCCCGAGGAGACCTTGCGGTTGTTGCCGACCATGACGGGCGGAGTCGCGCTCTTCAGGTCACCGTAAGGGCGAGAATAGAAGTCATCTTCCTTTTGGATGGAGCTCTGTCTGTTGAGAGGTGAGGGCTTGGCCGGCGCAAGGCCGGGCTTCTCATCCGCAATATCGTGGCTAGCACTAACACGTCTCGTGTTCGAGCTGACCTCAGACAAGGAATTAGCGAGGGGGTGGTAGTAAGGTGTCCTGGCTCGCGGAGGAGGAGCAGATTGATCTATTTCTGTTGGGTTCAGACGCAAGGGATGAGGCCGGAGCTCGCCACCAAGGTCGGCCTCGTCGTCGTTATGGATCTGGATATTCTCGTCACCATACTCCTCGTCAGATACGTCGTCGTTGTAGTATCGCTGTGTCAGGGCCTCGTAGGACTTGCTACCGCGGTTCCGGGCACTTGTCTTGGCTGCCGCAATCTCACGGTTACGCTGGTTTGTTCGGGAGATCAGTGAGTCCGTCGGGACCCATGTCTCGGTGAATCTGGGCGGTCGAGTCTGGCTGTTTCTGTTTGAGCTGCTGGCTGGGCGAGAGGAATTAGGGTCGTGCAGAGGGATCTCGGTGTAAGACTCGCGGTGGTATGACGGAGCAATAGAAGTGCGTTTGGTGTCCCTAGAAGCAATCGAGTCACGAGATGGACCAGTCGGCACCTTCTGGTAATGGCGAGAACCCCGGCTTCCCACCGTGGTAGTGGATCCGGTCCGGGTGTGCATAAACGGAATAGACGGAGGTCGCTCGACGCCATCGTGTGAGAGAGCAGACTGTCGACGAGCATCGCGGGGAGTAGAAAGCCGACTGCTTGTATCTACGGTGCTCAGGGTAGAAGTAGAGGACTTGGCCTTCTTGTGCTTGGGCCGGGCTGTCAGGTTATCCTCGAGCGGGTTCATATCTGGAGGCATGAAGCTGATCTTGCGGAACATCCATCCCAGCCAAAGCGAATTGGAAAGCGATGCCAGGTGGAGGCTGGCTACGGCGATGAGGGTGTAGTACACGACCGGCACAAAAATATCCATGAGATTCTGGTCTGCAAGGACTGTCTTCCAACTGTCCGACTTCTTGTGCACGGTCAGGGCACAAAAGGCGTAGATGGGCGCAGCAGCCACGTCCGTCATGGCGGAAAATAGGTGGTAAGCGGCTGATGAAGCGGGGGGTCGTCCTGAGGAATCGCGAGAGAGATGGTAGATGGCATATAGGCAGTGAGCCGTAACGACAGCGGGCTATATTGGACGTGTTAGCAGCGCTCTCGTGGCGCAGTCAAAGCCGTCGACGCACTGTTATTCTCAGGATCCAGCCGGTAACGGCCTCAACCTTGGTGATCAGGATCATCAAGACCAAGGTTCCGACAGCGCCTACGAGTTCGAGGAAGCGTAGCAAGAGCTGGAAGTAACGCAGCCACTTGACCCATTTCTTGATGCGGGGGCTCATCGATGCATAGTTGTTAGAGCGGTAGGAAAGAACCATGTGCGCGCTGCCACGGATAGTCAGCTAGATGTCGCGTGCGCAGACGGGCGGCCATGCGACGTGTTTGCGACACGACTTACTCTGGGTGTCGGTTGAAGGAGACGAGCGGTCCGTCGGGTTTGGGCTTGGTCTTCTTGGGCTCCCAGCTCGCCCTCGTCACGGCCTTGGGATCGAATGTGGTCTCTGGGAATCTGGCATCGTTGCGCTGGACGGCACTGTACATGAACGGCGGTTGCGTGCCACCCATGGTGAGTCGCGTGCGCTGCTGTGCGCTGCGCTTGTGCGAGATATTTGATGGTTGATGTGCTCGAATGAGGCCGAGAGGACGAAGCTGCCGAGAAGTGTGTGCAGCTGAAGTTCGGAATTATCGGAATGCGACGGCGGACATGCAACGAGCGAATGGTTCCAAGAATTCGGATGTGTGTCTCATCTGAGCTTGGTGGGTTGTGGTGGACATCACCAAGTGCATGTTGTGTGTGTGTGTGTGTGTGTGTGTGTGTGCGGGCCCGGTCGCCACAGCAACGGCTGGAGATCGGTCCCCGACGCAGGCCCGATAATCGCAAGCGCCCGACGATGCAAGCAAGCGAGGCAATCCGGCGCACCGGATTGGAGACCCCATATCGACGGTGGGTGCAGCGTTCTTCGAGCAATGCCTCTCGATACCTTCATCGACCCCCTACGAGAATGCCGTTGGGATCGAGAACTGCTCGGCCGCCTGGCTTGGTGCTCCGGCTTTTTTCCCGCAGCCTCCCCCGCAATGGCCGGTCCTTTGCTTCTTCGTCACGCCGGCTCTCCTCGCGATCTCCGGAGTCACCGTTTCGTCTTGCCGTAGTCGGCTCCGGCCCCGCCGGTTTCTATACCTCATATCGAGTCATGGGCAAGATTCCAGGTGCCCAGGTCGACATGTACGAGAGCCTCCCGGTTCCCTTTGGCTTGGTCCGTCACGGAGTTGCGCCCGACCATCCCGAGGTCAAGGTGTGCGATGACAACATTCATAGTCATAAAGTTGGCAAATATTAATTTGCAGGAACAGAACTGCCAAGACAAGTTTGACGAGATTGCCTCGTCGCCCAACTTTACGTTCATCGGGAACGTGTCCATCGGTCGGCAAGGCCACTCCGCCCAGCATTGCACCATTGAGCTAGAAGCCATCTTGCGCCACTACGACGCCGTGCTGTTCTCCTACGGAGCGTCCGAGGACAAGAAGCTGGGTGTTCCTGGCGAGTCCACTCTGAATGGTATTCACTCAGCGCGCCACGTCGTTGGCTGGTACAACGGTCTTCCGGACCACGCGGACCTGGACTTGGATCTATCCCGGGGCGAGGACGCCGTCATTATTGGGCAGGGCAATGTCGCTCTTGACGTGGCACGGATGCTCCTCGAAGATGTCGATGTGCTGAGAAAGACGGACATCACAGAGCATGCCCTAGCCAAGCTTGCCGACAGCCGGATTAAACGGGTCCACGTTGTCGGGAGACGTGGACCAATGCAGGCGGCATTCACCATCAAAGAGATTCGTGAGCTCATGAAGTTACCCCAAGTGGCCTTCTTGCCCTTCAATCGGAGTCTTGTACCTGAGAGTCTCAAGACCTTACCTCGAGCGACGCGGCGGATGATGGAGGTTATAGTAAAGGGTTCACCAACCCCTTCTCAAGCAGCCTCCAAGTCTTGGTCACTAGACAGTTGTCTATCGCCAAGACATTTCCTAGCGGGCCAAGAGTCTACCTCCAACGTTGCGAGCACGCAATTTGACGTTACCAAACTGGATTCGCCCTTTGACCCTCAGTCTACCGTCAAGCCGACGGGGGAAACTGTCGTCCTGCCATCCGATATCGTGTTCCGATCTGTTGGTTACAGATCGGTTCCCCTCCCAGGATTTGACGATGCCGGCATCCAGTTTGATAACAGGCGCGGTGTTGTGTGTAACGACGGATTGGGCAGGGTAACGCGCCTAGTATCCAGCAACTATGCAGAAGGTGTACAGAACCAGAACGTCCCCGGGGCGTACTGTGCCGGTTGGGTTAAGACAGGACCAACCGGGGTCATTGCATCAACCATGCAAGATGCATTCATCACGGGAGACGCCATTATAGAGGATTGGCTTTCGGGGGCTCCTTTTCTAAGCACAGCGCCGGAGAATTTCCGCGGTGGGTGGGACGCAGTGAAAGCCGAAACGGATTCGTCCGCAGGTCGAGCCGTCGCGTGGGATGACTGGCGCAAGATTGACCAGGCAGAACGACAGCGAGGGCAGGAAAGCGGAAAGCAAAGGGAGAAGTTCACAAGCACAGCTGAAATGCTGGCGGTCCTCGGATGAGAAGTGGGGGGGCTTAAACCAATTGTATATCACCTCACTGCATATGTGTACCATATCATAGACATTACGCACTCTTGACTTTTTCTGTCAACTCAGGCACCTTCTCGAAAAGATCACCGACAAGACCAACATCCGCGACTTGGAAGATGGGCGCGTCGGCGTCCTTGTTGATGGCCGCAATCACCTTACTGTCCTTCATACCTGCCAGGTGCTGGATGGCGCCTGAGATACCAACAGCCACATACAGCTGAGGAGCAACGACCTTACCGGTCTGGCCGACCTGGAGGCTGTTGTCCGCATAACCACTGTCGACGGCTGCGCGGGAGGCACCCACCGCGGCGCCAAGAGCGTCGGCCAGAGGAAGCATCACCCTGTCAAATTCCTCCTTCGACTTAAGGCCACGGCCACCAGACACAACTCTGCCAGCAGTAGCTAGGTCGGGGCGGTCAGACTTAGTCAGGTTCTCAGACACCCACTCGGTAGCCGACTCGGCCTTGGGGTCAACACCATCCTCAACGACCGCAGATCCCGACGCCAGCTCGGCGGCGGCGAAGGCCGTGCCTCGGATAGTGACAAGCTTGATGGCGTCGGATGACTCGACGGTGGCGATAGCATTGCCCGCGTAGATGGGTCGGACAAATGTATTCTCGCTCTCAATACCTGTTATGTCGGAAATCTGTTGCGAATCGAGGAGAGCGGCAACCCTAGGTAAGAGGTTCTTCCCAAAGGCAGTGTGGCCGACGATGACATGAGTGTATCCGCCCTTCTTGATATTCTCGACAAGCAAGGGAGCATAATTCTCGGGAAGTCCCTTTTCGAACGTTAGTTTGGGAGAAGCATCACCCATCTCATTGCTAGCTAACCTTGTCATATGCGCTGTTCTCCACGACAATGATTTTCTCCACGCCGTCAACTTTTGCAGCCTGCTCGGCAACAGACTTGATGTTACTGCCGGCAATAAACCCGTGTATCGAGCCGCCTAGCTTCTGGGCTGCTGTAAAGGCGCTCAATGAGCTGTGGTTCAGCTGTCCGTCCCGCTGCTCCAGGATCGCCAGGGTAGATAGAAGCCTCCGGCGGGCATGTGCGCTGAGGCTCAGAGCTTGCGCGCGGCCAACAAGGCCAGTTGCCTGTGTCGCCAGCACTCGTCTAGCAGCGGAGAGCATTTTGTCGCAAAATTTGGGTGGGATTGGCCAGCTTCTGGCTCGAGGAAAGGGAATATGAATGTTGGGGGGGGAAGTCCAGAATAGGGCAGTTGAAGACGGCCACGGCTGGTGACGGCCCGAGGTAGCCTACGCCGAGTTGTTCGCGTGAGACTCCGCCGTCATCGGCCACTCGCCGGGATTGTACGGTTTTGCTGAACTTGCCGAGCCGCCGACTCGGAAACGGTAAGTACGAGCGAATGGGGGCACCGCGGGAAGGTGTTTGCGACAAGCACGTGCCAAATTAGCAAATACATCACGTGGTATGAGTAGTTCTATGTCACGTGAACTCCGCCAGACCACCTAGTGCTTCGCGGTCTGTCTTGGTATGCACTGAGATGCAGCAGCCAGCCCCCGTTGTTCGTCGCGCCAAAATTTCTCCAAACGCGACCTATCATCGCAAGACTCCATCAAGATCACGACGCTAGACATCAAATCCCCGACCACATCTCGAGCAAGTTTTGCAAACGCTGCTGCGCGACATTCGGTCTCGTTAGTAGTCGTGCGACGCCTTTCGTCTCCCGCGCGCCCGATTGTCCCTGCCTTATCCCCGTTCACCTGGTATTGGCAGCCAACCGCGACTGCCATCAAGATGGACGACTCCGCGACCTACGGCTCGCCAGGCAATGGCGCATCGCCCAACAGCAACCCGATTCTCGCGCAACCTCCCTTGCAGCCAGAGTCCGGCGCTGGAGATGGAGAAGGTATGCGCGCCTCAGGTCGATAATTCACTGGCTCGTAACACTGACGCGATACACAGACATCCAGATGTCCGAGGGTCTATTGAACGAGGCCAACATTAAGCAGGATAGCACAACCCCCGCCCCAGGTAAATCACATCGTTGCCCTCGCGCCTTTCCACTTCCTTTCGATGGACTTTGCGCTAACTCTATAGTTCGTGGAGACGACGAGATGAACGACGCGCCCGAAGATGGCAAGCTTGGCGCCGCACAGAGCGATCCTGCTGTCGGGACGAATGGCCAAGAAACGAAGTCGAAAGAGTCGATTGAGTCGGCCGCCCGCGAGCACCTCATCGCCCAAACCCACGCCATTGTTCTACCGAGCTATAGCACCTGGTTCGACATGAACGCGATTCACGAAATCGAACGCAAGGCCATGGCCGAGTTCTTCAATAACCGTAATCGAAGCAAAACTCCCGCTGTCTACAAAGACTACCGCGATTTCATGATCAACACGTATCGACTCAACCCTGTCGAGTACCTTACAGTCACGGCTTGCCGCAGAAACCTGGCTGGTGACGTTTGCGCAATCATGCGCGTACACGCCTTCCTAGAGCAATGGGGGTTGATCAACTATCAGGTATGGAACTACTTGTCAGGCCCTGAAGTTATGCTAACTCGAGCTAGGTTGATGCTGATCAGCGCCCATCCCATGTCGGCCCGCCCTTCACCGGTCACTTCAAGATCATCTGCGATACTCCTCGAGGCTTGCAAGCGTGGCAACCCTCCGCTGACCCGGTAGTCCTAGAAGGAAAGAAGAGCCAAGACACAGAGAACAAGGCTGTTGCTACACCCTCTGCCAAGGGTGAACAGAATCTCGGGATCGGCCGAAACATCTACGAAGCCAATGCGAAGGGAACCCCCATCAGCAAGACCGAGGGTAAGACCAATGGTGAGCCGCCAGCCACCAACGGGGTCCCTGGGACAGATGATGCTACCAAGACGCCCATCGCCAAGGTTCACTGCCATCAGTGCGGCAACGACTGCACCCGAATATACTACCACAGCAACCATACCGATGCCAATCCCAAGGCCAAATACGACTTATGTCCCAATTGCTTTACCGAGGGCCGACTGCCTGCGAACCATACAAGCAATATGTACGTCAAGATGGAGAACCCCACCTACACGTCTATCCTAGATCGAGATGCCCCGTGGACGGATGCGGAGATTTTGCGTCTCCTGGAAGGCCTCGAGCGATTCGACGACGACTGGGGTGAGATTTCCGAGCACGTTGGAACCCGCACACGTGAAGAGTGTGTCCTCCAGTTCCTACAACTAGACATTGAGGAGAAGTATCTGGACTCAGAAGCGCCCATCAACGCACCAACGGGGCTCTCGATGCTCGGCCCTCAACAAGGCCAACTTCCCTTCAGCCAGGTCGACAACCCTGTCATGTCTGTGGTTGGGTTCCTCGCCAGCCTCGCGGATCCTGCCAGCACGGCGGCAGCTGCCAACAAGTCGGCGGACGAGCTCAAGCGAAAACTTCGCAAGCAGCTAGACGGAGATAAGTCTGGTGACGATGCGCAGGCCAATGGTGACAGTAAGGATAAGGACGATTCCATGGACCTGGACATCCGACAGGAAGTGACCTCGACCACCACCACCACAACTACCACCACAACCAAGACCAAGACGAATGCCTTGGCTTCCATTCCCCTGGCTTCCATAGGGGCACGGGCCGCGGGATTCGCGTCACACGAGGAACGAGAGATGACGCGATTGGTATCAGCGGCGTCTAACGTAACACTACAAAAGCTAGAGATGAAGCTCAAGTATTTTGATGAGATGGAGGCGGTCCTGCGTGCGGAACGACGAGAACTCGAGCGTGCAAGGCAACAACTATTCCTAGACCGGCTTGCCTTCAGGCGACGAGTGCGAGAGGTCCAGGAGGGCCTCAAGGCGGCGGCAATTACGGGGGGCGAACAGGGCATCCGTATGGCTCATGAGGTCATGACCGACGGTGAGCGGCTGAGCTTCCAGCCGGCAGTCGGGGCACAAGCCGTGCCTCCGCCAAGCAGCGATGGCCAAGTAAAGAGCTACGAGGCGTAGGGGGCCTTTGAGTGGCCTCTGACAAGAAGGAAGGGCTCGGCGGTTGAAGCCAAGGAGATCACAGAGGACAAAGACGTGATGGGACAGATTGGGATCTAGTCAACGGCGGTGTCCGGATGGCGCGTTAGGGTGCAAGTGTATTAATTGGACTAAACAAACACCGTCGGGGCAGGCAGGCTGGCGCGATTGAGACGAACGTGGCGGGACCGGATGGCGGTCTCGACAGAGAGGAGAGGCCCATTTGGCAGCTTGCATTGGCCTTGCCATTGCAAGCTGGGTGGTACGGCAGTGCCCCATCACCAAGGGGCAGGTACGCTTGTCATGTTTGATCTTTGCGTGTGTGGTTGTACTATTACGTATAGATGCATTTGGTTTTCTTTAGATTTGTCTCTCAAAAATTGTGTGTTTGTGACGCAACGGAACGGCACCAAGTAGTAATACAACTGGGTGGTTTTGTTGGTAGTTACTCCGGGGCCTGGGATATCTGCTCCGGTCTCACTTGTGGTAGTAACTGTTGTTGTCCTCCAAAGACACATTCACATGCATGTCAGCGCCGTGGTAATGCAGCCACGGTCGTAAAGCGATTAGTGCCGGCAGTTTGGTTGCTGGCAGAGGTCATACGGAGTAATGGGGGTTGCGGCCCCAGACTTCGGACATATTCCGGAGACGTCCGGACCAGCGGGGAGTGAAGGTGACGGGCTGAGAGACGCCGCTAAGTCAACAGGCAGTCCCGGCCGTGGTCCGCTGCAGGAAGGGGCCGGCCAGCGGAGGACCGGTCGGCGGGCATCTAACTTATCGCATCAACGGATTTGAAGATGGGCCGGATCCACCTCGATCCATCGCCGGTAATCGTGAATTGGGAGGTTGACGATGTTTCTGATCGATCGCAGTGGTTTCAATGCCAAATGGACCTCATATACTTACTTTGATACTGGAAGTTGACAACGTAAGTAGACACTCAACTTATTTCTTGTCTTGGCTTTACACGGGTGCATGTATTCACAGAGAGCACAAACAGTCTCAATGCTTACGTAGTAGGACCAGCAGGAGTCAGCAGTCAGCAGTCAGCAGCCCAGAGTCTCGAGAGGAAGTCAGCTAAGGGGCCAGGTCATCAACCTGCCCCCCTACTTACCGGCCAGACAGGTGAACTGTTGAACATGTGGGTGGGAGAAAATAGTCCAGAAGGTGTGCGGTATGGATCCGGTGATGACTCTTGGTGATGGCAGCTAGACTACCTGCCCAGTTACCAGCTAGACTACCTGCCCAGTTACCAGCTTGCTGGTCTACCAAGGTTGGTACGGAAGCAGACTGATGGTTGGTTGACTTAGCCGCATGCATGCCACTGGTTGGGTGCCCCAGCCAGTTCATACCTCGGCCCAAGGCTGAAGCGGGGCGGTGACGTCTCGGGACTCGGACGCGGAGGACAGGCGCATGTGTGCAGGAAGGAGGAAGAGAGAGAAATGTCCAGTTACAGAAATTGTCGAGCAAAAAGCAATGGCATACGTAGCTTCATTCTACCTACAAATTACTAGATTGCCTACCTAGGTACCTAAGTAGATAAATACCTATTGTCCAAGATAGTACTTAGGGACGCAGTAGGGACCCCAAGGCCCGGACACCGCCGTGGTACACCTACTACCTAGCTAGCAATAAAAGACAAGTGAGAAAGGAAAGAGCATAACAAAATGTTTACGTCTCCATCGTATGTCCCTTCTGTGGCCCATTATGAGCCCTGCCCCGTCTTGTTCTGTCGTCCCAGGCGGGTGCGAAATACACTGCTTCGTACAGTAATATCTAAGTCCTTTCTTTACCTTAGCATACTTGGTTGCACCCCCCAGCTCCAGCTCCACAACTCCACTTCCTCCACATCCTCCGCCATCCCTCCTGTCGTCGAACCGAGGCCTACCGCAAAACTCCACGGACCACGGCTTTGTTGCCCCTCTCAGCGTCTCTCTCAATCTCGGTCTCCGTTCACTGATCCCGGCAGTCGCTTTAAAAGCAACCTTCGCCGCTGCCGCTCTCCGACGCCGCTGCCGATCAAGACCTCTCTTCGTGTTCTGCCTCCCTCTGAGCCCTCGCACCTCGCTCTGCGCCGGCCATGTTGACTTTAGCCCGCTCGTCCGCCCTGAGGAACAGCTTCCGTCACATCAACGCAACACGCACCGTAAGTCTTTCTTATCCCCTCTTTACCCAAGTATCCACCTCTCCCTATCTCTCTCTCTCTCTCTATCTCACGTCGTCCTCCCGCGTTCGCCTTTGGCGTATGTGTGGGTGTGGGTGTGGGTTAATGTATATGCCTGTGCTTTCGCTAGCTTCCCTCGGCACAATTGCTACTTCCACTCTCACCTCCCACCAGATGGTCCGGGCAACCGGCGATTTGGCATGGGGTCGTCATGGTTGGTGTCAAGGCCCTATCTATCTATTCTAGCACGCCGTCGCTCGAATTACCGACGACTCACCCTTTTCCCTGCTCATTCACCACCACATCCATCATCCTGCCCTGCCTCGATACTGACTTGATCCCAGGCGCAGACTCTCATCATGGCACCCGCCAAACGAGCCGCCAGCTCTGTCCCGACAGGTATGTCCTAGTCCTAGGTTCGCATGTGATGGGCGGACTTTGTCGTCCTAACACGAATGCTGCCGCTGCCGCTAACACAACCTCATTCCAGGCTATGCCGAGGACAAGTCAAAGGGCCCCATGCTAAGGTTCCAAGACTCCTTGCCCCGATTACCCGTGCCCTCCCTCGACGAGACCGCAAAGCGTTATCTAAAGTCTCTCCATCCCATTCTCTCTCCCGCCGAGTACGAGGCCAGCGAGAAGGCCGTGCAAGACTTCGTTCGCCCTGGAGGCGTCGGCTCCAAGCTTCAAGACAAGCTCACAGCTCGTCGCGAGGACCCCAACACCAGGAACTGGATTTACGAATGGTGGAATGAGGCTGCCTACCTAGCCTACCGCGATCCTGTGGTTCCCTACGTCAGCTACTTCTACTCCCATCGAGATGATCGTCGCCGTCGGGACCCCGCCAAGCGTGCTGCGGCAATCACCACTTCGGCCCTCGAATTCAAGAAGCAGGTCGACGCCGGCACCCTTGAACCCGAGTATATGAAGAAGCTCCCTATCTGCATGGATTCTTATAAGTGGATGTTCAATGCCTCCCGTGTTGCTGCCAAACCCGCCGATTACCCCATCAAGTACTCACCCGATGAGCACAAGTATATCATCGCCATCCGCAAGAACCAGTTCTTCAAGATTCAGTGTGAAATCGATGGCAAGCAACTCAACACCTCTGAGCTGGAACAGCAGTTCAAGCACGTGTATCAAAATGCCCACCGTGTTCCTGCTGTAGGTGCTTTGACCTCGGAGAATCGCGATATCTGGGCCGATGCCCGCGAGGTCTTGCTCCAGGCCAGCTCTAACAACAAGGCTGCTCTTGAGGCTATTGAGGCGTCCTCATTCATCATTTGCCTTGATGATGCCGCCCCTGTCACCCTGGAGGAGCGTGCTCACCAGTACTGGCACGGCGATGGCGCCAATCGCTGGTTCGACAAGCCTCTGCAGTTCATTGTCAACGACAACGGCACCTCGGGCTTCATGGGCGAACACTCTATGATGGACGGAACCCCTACTCATCGTCTTAACGACTATGTCAACGATCTCATCTTCGGCAATAAGCTCGATTTTTCCGATCCTACTATCCGCTCCAACCTTCCTGAGCCTCAGCTTGTCAAGTTCGACATCGATCAGAAGGTTCAAACCGAGATTGACCGCGCCGCCAAAGACTTCAACAGCATTATTTCGCAGCACCAGCTCGCCGTCCAGGCCTACCAGGGCTACGGCAAGGGCCTCATCAAGAAGTTTAAGTGCTCTCCCGATGCATACGTCCAGATGATTATCCAGCTGGCATATTTCAAAATGTATGGTAAGAACCGTCCTACGTATGAGTCTGCCGCCACTCGTCGCTTCCAGCTTGGCCGCACCGAGACGTGCCGAACCGTCTCGGATGAATCGGTTACCTGGTGCAAGGCCATGGCGGATAGCTCGTCAGAGGACAAGACACGCGTCGACCTTTTCCGAAAGGCCATCAACGCCCACCTCGAGTACATTACCGCCGCGTCGGATGGAAAGGGTGTTGACAGACATCTCTTCGGTCTCAAGAGGCTCCTCGAGCCCGGTCAGGACGTCCCCGCCATCTACAAAGACCCTGCGTTCGCTTACTCTGCCTCCTGGCACCTGTCCACTTCCCAACTGAGCTCCGAGTTCTTCAACGGCTACGGATGGAGCCAAGTCATTGATGCTGGATTTGGTATTGCCTATATGATCAATGAAAATAGGTAAGTAGGCAAACCCACATGCCAGCACCCTGCCGATGACGGCCCTAATGCTTCCCGAACGTCACACTAACGAGTTCAAATAGCCTCAACTTCAACGTCGTTTCCAAGGGCTTGGGAAGCGATCGAATGAGCCACTACTTGAACGAGGCTGCGGGAGAGATGCGCGACCTCCTCATCCCCACACTTGAGCCACCCAAGGCCAAGCTATAGAGTCGTGTATTCGTTAATATCCGTAGACAGGGAGTGGGCGTCATCCACGGCCGATGTACGTTAAGGGAGTTATACTAGAGTCGCCATTCGGGATATTGGTGCTGTCGTGTTTGTTATATCTATTTGCCTTGTATTCAAGGGTTGTTCCTCCATGTTACACCCCTTGCCCTCGCATGTTGGGGAAATAGAAGGTACAAGAGGATTTTTTCTGGGGACTTGAAGAGAAATAGAGGTCAACATTTAGTGGGATTGCCCAAATCTGAATTAAAGCCACGCTGTTGGTCACTTGCTGCTCTTGTCACACAAATTCTAACTCTACACGGTAAGGGCGAGTCTCTCTCTCGATACCATAGTCCTACAGGCCAAATATCCAAGTATCGTCCTAGCGACAAACTTAGCCAGCATGCGCAACAATCTCGTTAATCAGGTCGTCCTTCTCCTCGTCGTAGTATGAGCAGATCTGCGATGGCAGGGGCACTTCCTTATAGTCTTCGTCAGGGCCGGAGATAACGTTCAGGTTTATACCCGTAGACTTGCTGGTAAAAATCTTGGTGCCAGTACTTTCCTTGCTGAAGTAGATTTGGGCGCCATCGATTTGGTCCAGCATGACGGTCGGAATGGTGCCCAGGACTTGCAGGGCGAAATTCTGGGCCTTAACCACGTCCACGGTCGAGACAAGATTGTCGACGACGAGGGACAACCGAGTCGAGTTTTCGATGGTCACCTGGTTTGCCTTACCCTTGACAATAACAGTAGTGTTGTTGCATCGGCTGATGAGAATTGATTGAGTCAGGGACGCCTCGATCTCGATCGGCTGAGGCTCCTTGTCGTAGTTCTCCTAGATCGTGGATCAGCAAGCTATCTCGAATCATATCGCATTGGAGTTCCCATACAATTGTCCATTTGTTACCTTCCAGCTCATGCTTAGGGGGCTTCTTGACTCGCATGCTCTGGGGTTTGGGCTTCTTGCCGGGCGCTGGGCTCTTGGCACGAGCCGACCCGTCATGGTCGGATACTGTTGAGCTTGCACGGAGAGACGGGTTCTTGTGCGTCATTTCGGACTTTTCCACTTTCCGAAGACCCTTTGTGACGGACTCGCCCTTGTTCAGCTCAGAGAAGACGGCCCCCAGGCCGCCTGGCGCTGTTGGAGCAGGGGCCGCATTGGCCTTGATTTCCAAAACAGGAGGCGGGCCGGGGGGGGGCGGCGGCGGCGGAGGAGCACCAGTAGCCGAAGGTCCAGGAGCAGCTGGTGGGTGCGAGGCAGAAGAGAGTGACTTGATGACTTCCTGAGCCGGGCTACCCTTAGGGTTCCAGGTGATGCCGTTGGCGAAATATTGCTTGACGAAGTCGGCCAGGTCGCGAAAGATCTGGTAGAATGCTTGAACCCACTCGACCTGCTTGCCATCCCTGTGCAATCCGTCAGTAGATGCGACGCTCATGGGTCCAGAGAGACGTACTTATCCTTCTGCTCTTTAAGCACCCTGTTCCCGAAGAATTGGGCGGACCCAAGACAATCCTCTACGTGCTTGTAGGGCCGGCTATCAACAGTGACCCATGCCAGAACCATGATACCATCTGCGACGGTGCTGAGCTGTGTGTACATGGGGTCGGGGCGGTTCTTGTCCTTCAAATCGGTCACGGCCATCAAGGCCTCGTTGATGGGCTTGATGAGTTCCTGATACACGGCCATCTCACCGCCAGAGACATCGGGCTTCTTGGCTTTGGTCGAAATGAGGAGGAACTTGCGCTGTTCCTGGAGTCCCTTGCGGACCAACGTGGCCTATATCATGTCAGGGTCAGCTGCCAGAGAAAGCAGGGAAGGGTATCAGGCGAACCTGTTGGGCGACAAGGCCACCAAGCTGGTTGCTAAGCTTCACATATTTGTCGACGGCGGAGTTAAGAAAGGCGTCGAATTCCTCGATCGCTTCGGGAAGCGGTTCGGCGGCAGGCTTTGGGGGTGCCGGGGCAGCGGGAGGCGTAGAGACGACGGCAGCTACCGGTGGAGAAGAGATCGGTGGGTGGGAGGTAGGAACATCCTTGGGGAGGTCGGTAGAGGAGGCAATGTCCTCGAGTCGGGATGTTGCAGCTTCGAGGCTGGACAGAAGTCAGTACTCGTGACAGGTGGCATTGACGGACAAGAGTCGCATAAGGGGGGGAGAAGCTGTACCGCTTGATGAGCGTAGTTAGGTTGTGCATGTGGCTTGAGGCTGCCATGGCGAAGAGGCTATTATGTTGGACTAGGCGCTCCTGCTGGCTGTGGTGAATAAAGACGAAGGGCGACCGAGGTTAGGTTGGGATGGGTCGATGGAGAATGTCTCACGGCGGAGGGAGTTCGAGAGGCGGAGGAAGAGGGTGACGAGGAGCTTTAAGCTAGTAAAACAGCGAGTCTAGGCACCAGAATAGGGACGCTCGGTGTCGCAAATAGATGTATGTCGTAGAAAACCACCTTCGAGTGCAAAAGCGCAGAATTGCGTGGGTGCCTTGGCCTTGGGGGTTGGGATAGAGGTGAGTTGTTATGGAGGGAGACGGAGGATTCCAGAAACGGTATAACTGTCAGGAGGCACAGGCACTGCTAATCTGTCAGTCGGTGCCTTGTGGTGAGGTGCGGTGCTGGCCAATAGGTGCTGCAGCCCCTGGAACCAGGGCTGCCAGGTTAGGTGCGCTATGGTGACAGCCTCAGCACTTATTATGTAAACTTGCACCCGAGCTTCCTAAGTACCTACCCTAGGGGCATAGAGCCACCAAGTCAGACAGTGCCTATGCCCGTCGAGAGTACGTTTTTGGGGACTAGATTTTTCAGATGCGGTGATTTATGTTCATAGATACTGAGGCTTTGAAGGAGCGACTGCCTTCTAATAGTTGATTAGTCGGATGTTACTGTATAATGGACATCATGCGGCATGCTGTGCCGACATGCTGAACAACTTCATGAAGAATGAGTGCAGTTGGTTAGCGAAAGTTGTAAGCAATCACGGTAGGATCCCAAAGTACCATGGAAGCGACATTATCGCTAGTCATTGAGATGTCCGAAAACAAAGTGTCCTGAGGCCGGTTTGCGTTGAGACAACAAACACCCACCCATCATTGAGCATAGCTACTGTCAAGCTAAATCACAGATCCTGGGCGTGCAGGCTGCACCTCAAAATATAACCCCTGTCGCCCTGCGCACACTGGGTATCCTTGTAGCGCGTCTAGGTGCCGTCCACGCATCATTAGACGCGAGAGGATACTTGAGTCACAAGCCACAGGTACCAGCAAGCAACTGATAAGCCGACTTTCGGATCCACGAAGCAACAGCCTGTGCAGCAGAGTCCCACCCAACCTCAGCCCAACTTCAGAGACACCGCCTGCCAAACAACAGACTGAGAATGAGAGCGGCGCCGCATCGACATTCACAATAAACCTGCTTGCTTTATTACCGGGAGGTGAAATATTGAGGCGCCACCTCCATCTCCTATCCGTGAGTAGATTTTTTGTCCAAGAAGCATCAGAAGGATTTCCTCTCCACCCTGTCTGCGAGGTAGTCAGTCCACTGAGCTCCGTCCCTCACTCTTTCCAGTGCCCATTTCCAGCCCAGGGCAGATGAGCCGAGCTCTCAGTTTTTGACTCTCAGTCCTCGGGTCTTAGTTCTCGGCACACAGCTCAGTGGCCCTGCCCGCCGCCATGGAGGCTGCTGATGATCGACCACATGATGAGATCCAATGTGAAGATGGCAACCGGGTCGCAGATCTCGAGTTGCTAGAGAAACCCGTGGTGGCAAAGGCGCCAGAAGAGGAAAACGAGCAAAAAGAGCGACAGTTGGAACTGAGGCTACAGCAACAGGATGAACAACAACAACAACAACAACAACAACAAGATCAGCAACAGCAGGAAGAACTACATTCACAGCTGGGACTACTACCAAGCTCACAAACAAAAAGTCCCTCCCAAAAGGAACATGTCGCCATCGACTTTGTCACCCTGGGCATGTTCATCATCGGTGAGCACGCCCATCTTTCTCATTACCATCGGTAGAGCAATTGCTGACATATTATGGCCTCGACCTCCCTAGACGATATTGACTTCATCCCCCCGACCCCTCCGGTCAAGAACATTCTCGGCGGCGCGGGTGCCTACTCTGCCCTTGGTGCCCGTATCTTCTCGCCGCCGCCTCTCTCGTCCTCGGTAGGCTGGATCGTCGACCAGGGCTCTGACTTCCCACCGTCCCTGTCCACCCTAATCGACTCGTGGTCCACCTCGGCTGTCTTCCGCCGCGACGGCCTTCGACTCACCACCCGCGGCTGGAACGGCTACGAGGGTGCTGCCGAAAAGCGCGCCTTCAAGTATCTCACGCCCAAGAAGCGTCTCACCGCCGACGATCTCACCTCAACCTTGCTTCAGTCACGTTCCTTTCACCTCATCTGCTCCCCCACGCGCTGCAGGGACCTCGTCTCTGACATCACCAAACTTCGCAAAAGAGCCGTTGCCCCCGAGGCTTATACTAAACCCATCTTCATCTGGGAGCCTGTGCCTGACCTGTGCACCCCAGACGAGCTGCTCAACTGCACAAACACACTGCCCTACGTCGACATTTGCAGCCCCAACCACGCAGAACTAGCAGGCTTCATGGGCGATGACGGGCTCGACCCGGCTACGGGAGAGATTTCGACTTTGGCGGTTGAGCGTGCTTGCGAGCAGCTCTTGGCTAGTATGCCCCTCCAGTCCTTCACTCTCGTCGTTCGGACCGGTGACAAAGGCTGCTACATTGCAAAGAACGGCGGGAGAAAGCGGCAGCGCGATCCTGTTTCCACGACTAAGCGCCGCAAAAAGGACTACGTTAGGGGTGGTTTGCAGCCGGACACGGACATGGAGGCACTCTTTGCCGGCCTTCTCCAGGACGCCGATGGCTTTGTCGCCCGCGAAGAGATTGAAGTTGATCCTGGTATCGAGCGTTGGATCCCGGCCTACCATCAAGGCCCTTCCAAGGTGGTTGATCCTACCGGTGGCGGCAACACTTTCCTCGGAGGCCTCGGAGTTGCCCTTGCCCGAGGTGAGAGTATTGAGGATGCTGCTATCTGGGGCACGGTAGCCGCTAGCTTTGCCATTGAACAGGTTGGCGTTCCTGTGCTTGGCAGGGACATGGATGGCCAAGAGACCTGGAATGGACAGTGTGTTCAGGCTCGGGTACATGAGCTCAAGCAACGTCTATAGGATACCTAGTCCGTTACCTAGAATCTAGCAATGCAAACTGCGCATGTAAGACCCGACAATGTGCTTGGGTAGAGCATCAAGTCAAGTTCAAGGCCTTTCTGTCCTCGTATTAGGGTAGTGCAACATTGCCATATGCGACACTTGCCGGCATTGCACTGGCGCAAGCACGGTACATGAACCCTCTTCCAAGCCCGCCGCCCGCTGCATATCCGTGGCTAAATTGACCATCCAATTCTCCCTCCGACGCCTATCGAGTTCGTATTGTCATCCTTTTCACTTCAGATCTTGTACACAAGTTCTCCATCCGTAAACCTGACAAGTTGCGTTAGTTAACTACTTGCAGGAGGGGTATGCATGGGGAATGCGTCAGCCATCCACTTACATAATTTGGTTCGCTTCCTCCATCTTCTTGAGAGCCTTGGTCGCCTCCTCTTTGTCGAAGGCACCGCCGTCGCGATTCCCAACCTTGCGATTGACGGCCTTTACAACAGCATCTAACGCGGCCGAGTCGTCTTCAAAGAGATTCGTGTTGAGTAGTTGGCCTAGAGCCGTCCTGAAAGTGGAAAGACGCTCCGTCAGGATTGGGGTGTCGTCGATTGCTAGTCCGGCCGCACCGCTAGCGAGTGCGTCCTCCTCGTCCTCCTGCGACTCGCCTTGAGTTTGTGTGGGCAATTGTGAGGCGGGTATTGATGATGCGAAGGAAGTCTGCGACTGAGATGTCCGCTGTCCTACTCTCCCTGATTGACGGGGTGTAGGTTCAGTGACCTCTTCTCCCTCCTCGTTCTCGTCCAGGTCGGCGCCAGAAGCAATACTGGCACCCCGTGTGGAGCGGGATGTGGTTGTCTGCAAGCGGGCACTTGTACGTGTTGAACGTGATGTCGTTCCCGCCGACCGAGCACCGCCATTGGCTTCATCGCCGCCCTCACCATCCTTATCATCCGAGCTCTCGCCACTGGACGAAGCAAAGTCAACGGGCTGTGTCTTTCTGCGCTTCTTCCGAGACTGGTCCTCGACAACCTCCTTGAACAGGGCAAATCTTAGGATACCCTCTGCTGCAACGGCATCGCGCTCCTCGATTCTGCTCGATAGCCGCGACTTGGCGTGCGCAGTAGCCAAACGAATAATAGTCTCTAGGGTACGCACGGTCAGCGGACTCGTTCTTCGTTGGTTACCCTCCATCTCGTCATTACGCAAGCCAACGTATATTTCGGCGATCCGATCTGAAGCCTCCTGCGTCAAAATAGGTTTAACCCTCATCTTTGCGTATTGTATGTACTTCTTCATGAAAGGAATGCTCAGGATCTCGGGCTTTTTGTTCGACCCTCGCCCAGATGTCACCGTCACGCCCGAGTGAAGCATTGCATCGTACTTTTGATACACCTCTGTCGGCCCTTGCGAGTCGACCTGACTGGCGATGGCCACGCCGAGGGTTTGAGAACCTTGTTCTCGTACCGGTGCGCCCTCTTCAGTTCCCGGCTGGCGGTACCGATGCATACGCAGGACGTGTTCGGAAACGTGGCGGTCCCGCGTGTCTTCAATATCGTCGGTCACAACGAATAGCAGATCAAATCGTGACAACAGTGAGTCGGGTAGTGCAATGTTCTTGTGCGGGTCTTTGTGCGGGTCGTATTGGCCATATATTGGATTGGCCGCTGCGATGACGCTGCATCGAGCGTTCAGTGAGGTGTGAATGCCAGCCTTGGCAATGGTCACAGTCTGTTGCTCCATGACTTCGTGAATGGCAACTCTGTCGATGTCGGACATTTTGTCGAACTCGTCAATGCAGACAACTCCTCGATCTGCCATAACCATTGCACCAGCCTCTAATCGCCTTTCTCCCGTTTCCTTGTCAGATGTGACAGCAGCCGTCAAACCGACTCCAGACGACCCCCGACCAGTCGTTGCTATGGCGAGGGGCGCTGTGTTCAACACGAAGCGAAGCAGTTGGGATTTGGCTGTGGATGGGTCACCGACCATGAGAATATTGATATCTCCACGCAAATGAGTGCCATTCTCCAGATTCTTCTCCATACCGCCGAGAAGCATCAGTAAAATTGCTTTTTTGATGTAAGCATGTCCATAAATGCTTGGTGCCAAGGACTGCGACAACAAGTCTAGCAGATTCTTCTTTTTGGCAACCTTGTTGATGTTGCGGATATCAGTGTCGGTGATTGTCGCCGTGGCAATCCCCCCCCCTGACTTGGAGGACAAAAGAACGACGTTGTTTGCGAGGATTACCGTCTTGAACAAGGCACTGTTGTGATTTGTGTTACGGTTTCCAAGGGTGCGGTAGATACCCACGAGCTGAACGCGGTCCCCTGGCTTCACCCGGTCGACAAGATCGTCATCGAGGATGACATCGACACCGCGCGGAAGCTGACCTGCAGGTGCGCGCTCCGGCATCTCTTGAATAGATATGGTCTGGTGATCTCTATAGGTACAAAACCCATACTCGGTAGTAAGGGGGTTGCCATCGTCGTCTTCGCGGGGATAGACACTTGACGTAGTGACGCCATTGGTCATTGTTTGATCCTGGTATTCACGGAAGTGAAATTTGTCTTTCTTCTCGTTGTAGTGCACACTCTTGACGACCTTGGGACGAATCAAGGAGCACCTGGTAACGATGCCTTCGAGTGAGACCATGTAATTGAGCAAGTGCGAGGAAAGCGTGCGTGGATTGCATGCATTGAGGCCGAAACTCCCAGCCCATGCACAGTAGTAAACGGTGTCTTTGGCTGTCTGGTCCGGGCGGGCTTGAGGGATTGTCTCAACGGTCTTCTTCAGGGCTTGATCAAAGGCTAGGCTGTAATCGAACGGCTGTTCCAGCAGACCTTGCGCAAGATCTGGGTTGTGACTGCGTACATGATCGAGGTTCACAGTTAGACGGCGCTCGTTCTTCTGAAGCATCAGAATGATATCCGATCTGTAACTTCGCACCTGGGGGTCTCCTAATATTACCAACAGTTAGCCACGTCGACGCGGGAACTTGACAAGGGGAGGGGGCTGGGCCTTACTGGGATCCAGGAACTCCTCGGCCTGGCGAAGGCGATCACGCACACCGTCATCCTCAAGCATGTATGGGTCCATGATGTCTGTTGAGTTGCAATGCCGTGCCTGCTACCGACGGTGCGAGCAAGAGATGCAGAGGCGGGGTGTTATGGGGATGAATGGCGCCCTTGCCTGCTGTGGAGGTTGGAGGCCGCGTCGTTGGTAGACGCGACTTTTTCGCGTAAAGTAGGAGGGGGTGAGGGTACCTAGGTAGGTACCTAGTAGGTCGTGCTAACAGCCCGCGTGGAGGGGGCCACATTGTGGCATTGTGCTGTGGCAAAGTACTAAGGCCTAGTAGGTACCTATACACCTACGAAGTACAGTAGGTACCTAAGCTCATGTGGCTGGAGGCAAGCCGCATTCGTACAGCCGTAGGACCCGCAGCTTTGGACTTGGAGCTCTCAACCATCTGCCTCCCCTTTACTCCTACGGCGCCATCGACTCCGATGCCCGTTGCATCTCGTACCACTTGTCCTTACCCACGTCTTCGGCTTCAGTTTTAGCCATGGCTGTCGGCCTCGCCAGCAATGGCCACAGTACCCTCGACGAGGAAGCGCGAGCTGAGGTCGACGTGCTCAACTCGCGGCTCGAGAAGACGACGCAGTTGACTAAGAAGATCCAGTCATGCCTAGGCCGACTTGACGCGACTGGTAAAAGTGTCCATGATGTCACCGGTCCGTTAAATGGAGAAACGAGACGCCTACAGACGCTTGGGAATAGTATGTTCTATCCTATATGTTAAATGAGTATCCGGCCAGCCTAGTTAACCAACAATAGACGTCGACGCCGTACTCGCCGCTATCGATCGCCTGCGCCAGCCCGCCGACAGCAAAAATGACGAAGAGCAGATCATACGTGTCGGGCCTGACAAGGCCGGCCTTCCCAACTACTTGGCATCGATCAAGCGTCTGACCAAGTCCTTGACCGACATGCAGGCATCCAACCTGCGTGCCAACCAGCAGACCATGGCAGACCTTGCCCGCCTCATCAAGTCAGGCAACACTCAGCTTGAGAACCACTTTGATAAGTTGCTCCGTGCCGAGACTCCTCGCTCCATCGAACCGCTACACTACATAACGAAAGACAAGCCCTTCCCAGTCTTTTCCCAGGACAAGATTGCCCGACTGGGCCTGGTTTATTCATATGTCGCTGGCAACCAGCCACAGGGCGGACAGGAGTCGCCAGTTGCCAGGATCTATGCCGAAGTTCGTGGGCCATACCTATCATCTTCCCTGGCCAACTTGGCCGCCGCAAGCGTAAACACTGCAAAGAAAAAGAACCCAGATGCCATATATCGGGCCGGGACCAATGGCATTGGGACCTATGCGCAGGCTATGGAAGGTCTTTTCCTCTCCGAGTACGATAATGTTTGCAGCATATTCACACGGGAAGACTGGGGTATTGTCTTCCAATCGACTTGTCAAGCCGCCCTCGCAGAGCTGGCGCGGACTCTGCGCGAGCTCAATGCCCATATTAAGGCCCACCTCCATACGGACTGCTACTTGGCGTATGAAGTGACTGAAATACTCTCTGCCTTGTCAGGCAAACTGGACACACGAACCGGGGAGCTCAAGGGTTCGTTGGCTGCAGCGCTAAAGCCGGTCCGTGAAACAGCGAAGTCGTCCCTGTCCGAGCTACTTGACGAGACAAGACGAAAGATTGGAGTTTTGCAGATTCTGCCTTCTGATGGCGCCCCGATATCTGTTGTTTCGGAGTCGATGCAGAGGCTCCAGGCCATGGTAGAGTTTCTGCGACCCATCTCTAGCATCATGGTCTCACTCGGTGACGGAGGCTGGAAATCAAGCGTGGCGTCTAACGGTCGCTCAACGGATGCCATTCCCAGCCTCGCATCATTCGATATTGGGGCAGATGGCCGAGACATCTTTGCCCACTACTGTCTTGATACAATCGACGTGCTTCTGACTTCCCTGGACCAGAAGGCTCGGGTGCTCCTGAAGAGCAAGGCTGTTGCCGGAGTTTTCATGGCCAATACCGTCGTCATTATTGGACGCATGGTTTACGATTCCGACCTCGCGCCTCTTCTAAAAGCAAGACTTGAAGTTCTTGACCAATGGCGCAAAAAAGCTACCGCAGCATATACCGATGTCTGCAAAGATCTCTCGGTGTACCTCTTCGATACCATCCACACGAGCCGGTCTCATCGCCCCACATCAGGCCCGGCCGACTCGGCATCTGTTATCAAGGGGCTGGGCAGCAAGGATAAGGACAAGATCAAGGAGAAATTCACGCAGTTCAACAGTGCTTTCGACGACATGGTTTCGCGACACAAGTCGTACAGCATGGAGCGCGAAGTACGCAAGATGTTTGGAGAAGACATCCGCCAAAAACTGCAACCTCTCTATGACAGGTTTTGGGACCGCTATCATGAGATTGATAAGGGCAAGGGCAAGTACGTCAAGTACGACAAATCGTCCATTGCCGCTGTTTTCGTGAGTCTCGCATCATGATGAACGGCAGCTTGATGGCATCTGCAGGAGCTTTGGAGGTGTATCTTGCAGGGCCTGGTCGCGTGACGACCGATGCCAGACTGTGCGGCACCAATCTTTGTCACAGCCTGGAGCACGTGACTCTTCTGGAGGATGTTATCATCTGACCAACCAATCCATGTTCACAGCAACTAGAGCGGGCTGTCTGCATTGGACGGTTATCACGAAGGCGATGGCTCTTGAACAGGGAAACTTCCACACTTGGGTCAATCTATTCAGCTGTCATGCCCTGCATAGCTCTCTTGCCCAACCTTCGGTCTGATCTCTCACCAAGTTCGAACATGGACCTAGAACTACCGAGAATGATGAAGATGGCGATGAACAAAGCCGACAGGGCGAACCCGCGCCAAGTCGAGAGGATTTCCAGATCATGTGGTTGGTGAAGGAAGAAGCTTGACAGGCCCGTCTAGGCAGGACATTTAGGGCAAGTTCCGCAGTAGTCGTGTGTGCCAAGATCGCTCGACTTGCAGCAGTTGGTGCAGCAGCCGTCGACAACGGGCTGGGCGTCGCAGATGGCCATGGTTTGCGGGTTGGAACTGGAGTTTGGAGTCCGAATTGGAGACCGGAGCGGGAATTGAAGTCGTAATCGTTGAGGATGTTGGTTGGGGTTGTCGCTGATGTGGTCACCGAGGATGATGATGGGTAATGGTGAATGGTAAATGACGATGGGTTGCGGGAGAGTGACACGATAATGCGGTCTTTGTCTGTGTGGTGAAGATGGGAGTAGCGCATCCGGGGCAATTGACGGTCGGATCTAGACAAGATTTATACCTGAACCACAGTGACCATGCCCAGGGGTCTGGCAGGTCAGCAATGACACGACGGCCTCACCAGTGGGGCCGAAAGTGAGGCTGATTTGGGGCCGAGCTGGGGGGTGACGCCGTGACCGTGACATGGCGACAAGTCTAGGCGCGCTGGCCAAGTTGCGAGATCAAAGGGCCTCTGTGCGAATACCTGCCCCTCCCCGGACCATGTGAGGTGAGGCGCGACAGGGATGTGTATTAACTAGTAGGGATGTGATAGGGATGATGCGTTGGAAGGGAATGAGGGTTGCCCGTGATGGATGAAACACGAAACAACAAGGCCATGGCCCCATGCAAGCCCATGTAGTAGTGTAGTGTAGCAGAATACTCTACCTATCTATGTGTGTCATCGTCATCATGATCGCACAGCCAACCGCTCGGAGTCTTTGGTGGTTGGTGGTTGGTGGCCAAGCCAAGATTGCCTGCTTGCTCGGTCATGTCCGTTACATAAGGTACTTAGAGGTGGTGCTCTATTGTAGTAAACTCGACAGCCCAGGCTCGTATTTCAACAATCTGTCGTATGCACGTACCGACGTAATCCTGACATCTGGCACTTGACACGTTCCCGCCCACCCGGCACCTGGCACCTAGCGCTTATGTTGCAATGCGCAGATATCTCTCGAATAGCTTAGAAACAATAGATTAAAAGTGCCTTATTTTAATATATAGGAAATATTATATTTATATAATTTTAATATAATAGAGTAGATCTCCTAAAGTAGAACTACTCTAGCTAATTAAAGTACTACTTATTATAATATATTTCTTATTTAATACTATATTTAAATAGTTATTAAATACTTTAAATAGTATTAAAAATAAATAATAATTATAATAAATAAATATAAAAAATACTATTATAATAAATATAATAATTAATATTATTTTAATTAGTTTAATTATTTATAGAATTAAAAAGTATGTAATTTTATATATATTATTATTTTTTTCTTTTCTTATTATTATTATTATTATTTTAAGGCTTTTTTTCTTTTTTTCCTATAGTAATAATAATAATATTATAATTAATATACTTATATTTTTTTACTTTTAAATATTAAAAATATATAAGGAAATTATACTAATAAAGTAAATAATTTATAATAATATTTAAGTTATTTCTTAGTAGTTTACCTTTTAATTACTATTATTTTAAGTATATAGTAAATAATTAAACTTTAGATTATATATATATAAGTATTAATTAAATATAAAAAAAGAATAAAATATTATTATTTAATATATTTAGTATTTCTTTTTATAAGAGTTAAAATAATATTTTTAACTTTTAATAAACTAATTAATTATTAGATTAAAAGATTAACTAATTT
>LDPL01000172.1:3676106-3693789 GCA_001305505.1 Neonectria ditissima
ATTAGGGCTATAGTAATAGTACTAATATACTACTAATAGCTATTAATTCTAGAGTATATAACCTTAACTAAAGCTAATATAACCCCTTAGTAGGAATCAGCTAGTATATATAAAGTAAAAGTAATAAACCTACTATAGAATCAACTAGAATACTAGCAGGTAACCTAGAAACTAAAGTATATAATACTATTATTAGAATTATCCCTCCTTCTCTTCTTAAATAGGTCTAGACTATAGTCTAAGCTTATACTAATATATAGGAGATATAGGTATATACCTCCTGTATTAAGGATACCTTATATAACCCTAAAGTAACCCTTAAAGAATAAATTACCTTAAATATTACTATTACCCTAACTACTATTATTAATACTATCCTTACTAGGGCTTTAGACTATAGTAGGGACTAACCCTTATATATATTAATTATAGTATAAAATATTATAACCTTAAGCTATATAAGCCTTAAGTAAACTACTTAAAGCTATATTAAATATAAAGTTACTATTTATATAAGGAATATACTTCCTAATATTAGTAGCTAAATACTAAAAGATACTATTATAGTAGTAAATCTAGCCTATAGTAATACTAATATTATTATAGCTAGAAAGCTCCTAAGTAGTAATATAGTCCTTATATTCTTTACTATAGATAAGGTATAAGCTAGATATACTAAAGAATAGGTTACTAAGGCCTTTAGTAAGAATATAGCCCTCTTTCCCCTAACTTTTATAGTAATAGTAAAGAGAATCTAACTTATATTTATCCCTAATAATACTAATAAGCTTATTAAAGAAATTAATAAAGCTAACTAGCTAAGAGTCCTCTAGGTAAAAAAGTAAAAGACTAACTAACCTAGCTCTAATATAAAAGTAAACCTAATCCTATATATTAGCTCTATTAAGGAAGCTAATTACCTCTATAATAATAGTCTACTCTTTAATATATAGCTATATAACTATAAACCTTTTAATAAGGGGCTTTAATCTACCTAATACTATAACTACTTTAAGTTTAGATACCTTACCTAAAACTATAAGTTAAACCTAACCTATAGATACTATAGAAGCATTATATACCCTAATAGTAAAGGATACCTAATAGAATATAATAAAATCCTATAAAGTAATATCCTCTATAAAAGGGAGTATCCTACTTAGAGCTAAAACTACTCTATTATAGTTATATACTAGGCTTAAGCTAAAGAAAGCTATCCTAATAGACTTCTTTATTTTTAAGAATATATAGTACCTAAGCTTCTAAAAGGCTAGAATCTTCTACCTCCCTTAGTAGCTTAGCTTTATATAGCCCTTATACCTAAGAGGCCTAGAAAGCCCTTAGGTTTACTAAATAAACATTAAGTATCTACTAGCTAGTCCCTAACCTAAGCTTATACCCCTACTATACTATCTTTACTATTAATATATATTACTATATCCTTACTATTATCCTCCCCCCTCTAAATTATTAACTAATACTTATACTCTTCTAGAATACTAACTAATAGCTTACTCTTACCTATATTACCCTATAGGCCTATAGTAAATATAATATAATAGTATTTCTTAAGCTAAATAGAAACTCTAAAACTAAGGCCTTAGTCTACCCTAGAAGATATAACTACTATATAATCTACTATAGTAAGTATATAGTAATTTATATTAATAAATAATATAAACCTAAGTTATAAATATTATAAGCTAGGGAAGACTAAGCTAGTATTACCTTTATAAAAACCTAATACTAAATTATAGCTCTCTATAACCTTCTAAATAGTAGAGATAAGTTATTTATACTATAAGCTCTAGCTAGTACTATACTAACTAACTATATACTACTTATTAGTAACTTTAACCTTTACTACTTACTTTAGGATTACTATAGCTAGTTAGACTAAAGTAATAACTACTTTATTAAGGAAGTATAATACCTTTAAGTTAGCCTCCTTATACCCTAAGGTATAGTTACTAGATTAGCCTAAAACTACTATAATAGTACCCTTAACCTAGCCTAAGCTACTAAGGCTATTAATATAATATATAAAAGAACTAACTATAACTTAAAAAGATCTAATTACTTCCTATAGTATATCTATATTATAACTATCCTAGAAGAACTAGTACTTAAACTAGACCCTAGATATAATTAGAAGAAGACTAACCTATAGAATACTCTTAATAAAGTAGTAGTCTATCTTTAATAGACCTAAGGTATAATAACTTCTATAGAAGCTCTTAATAAGGCTATTAATTAGCTTATAGAGTAACTTAAAGTAATTATCTAATTTATAACCCTAAAGTAAAGGAAACCTAGACCCTATTATAACCTATAGTAAAATAGTAAAATTACTAAAGTAACTAATAAGCTTAAATAAGCCTATTATAGAGTATAATATACTAGCTAACTTTTAGACTAATATATTTTATCTAAAGTATAAGTATAGTAGGATTAGTATATAAAGAATATATAATACTCTTACTAGAGAGAACTCCTTATTAACCTCCTAAGATATAATATATTAAAATTCTAAAAGATAGAAAGATAAGCTAGGTTATATAATAGTACTATAATAACCCTACTATAGCTCCTATCTCTTACCTAATAAGACTACCTAGAGCTAGTAATACTCTATATAGATAAAACTAAGATCCTTACTAGGAAATTCTTCCCTAAGCCTTAGGCTAATAACTCTAACCTCCCTCCTCTACTTCTATCTAGATTACCTAAACCTAAGTTAAGCCTAATATACCCTAGAATTACTCCTAGTAAGATTAGTAAAGCCTTTAGTAAGATTAGATTATAGAAGGCCCTAGGTAAAGATAGAATTCCTACTAGCTTTCTTAAAGTATATAGTAAGCTATTTATACTAATACTTACTAAAATAGTAAATATAAGTATTATAATTAGTTATTTTCTAATCTACTTCTATACTATAATTACTATAGTTATTCTAAAAGCTAATAAGACTCTAGTATAATAATAAACTATATTAGGTTAGTAACTAATCTTCCTACTTAATATTATTAGTAAAATTATTAAAATAGTTATTAGCTAGTATATTATAACTATAATAGAAGTAAAAAGACTACTATCCTTAGGGTAAATAGATAATAAGCTAAGGAAATCTATAGAACTTATATTAGTAGTTATTATAGAAGTAGTATATATAGCCTAGAGCTAATATAATCTTATTTTTCTCCTCTAACTTAATTTTATAGGGGCCTTTAATATAGTAAACTATAGATAACTTATTATAATCTTATAATAGATAAGCTTCCTTAGATAGCTCTTATTATAGCTTAGTAGCTATCTTATAGTATAAATAATATACCTTTAATTTAATAGCTAAATCTCTAACCTTATTAAAGTCTAAGTAGGTATCCCTTAAGGATCCCCCCTATTACCTATACTATTTATTCTCTTTATTTTTAGCCTTTATAAAACCCTAAAAAGGGCCCTTAGAATATTAGTTATTAGATTTATAGATAATACTAATATACTTGCCTTTAGATATAATATAGAAGAGACTTAAGCTTAACTTAAAACTACCTAGGAAATCTATAATAATTAGGCTAAAACTAATAGAATAATATAAGAACTAGATAAAGTAGTACTTATATACTTTACTTAAAAGTATATATTAGATTAGACTTAGATTTAACTTAGGGACCTAATAATTATACTTAAAGAATTATATAGATTCCTTAGACTCTTCTTATACTAGAAATTACTATAAGGACTATATATTAATTACCTAAAAGGGAAGTTAAAATACTAATATTAAGCTTTTACTATAATTATAGTAAGTATATAAGGGGTTAGCCTTAAAGCTATTAGATTACTCTATATATAAGTTATATAATTAACTATAGGTTATAATACTAGAGCTTACTATATCCTAATATCCCCTAGGAGAAAGTCTTATAGGATTATATATATACTTATAATAGAATAGACCTAGGCCCTATATATTATCTTAAGGGCCTATAAAGCTACCCTAGTATACCTACTTAAAACTAAGCTTACTATCTCTCCCCTTAATATTTATCTTAATAAATTAGCTATCTAATTCTATAATTATACTAAAAGGTAGAATACTATACTACTTATTAGGAATATCTCTATAGTAGCTATAAGGTAGATTTACTATAAATAGTATTAAGGGCTATAGTAGTAACTATAGTAGGAAGTTAAGGACTAGCTCTAAAGCTAGCTCCCTTAAAGTTAAAGCTAAGGAGTAAGCCTTTAGACTATTTAAGCTTATACCTTATCTAAATAGACTATAAGGTAGACTTAACTCTAGGATAAGGTAAAAAAGTACTAGGGTTTAAACTATCTTAAACTAATAAAAGCCTACCCTCTAGCTAATAAGAAGAAAGTACTATACTTATATTAAGGCTTAGATAAGTACTAAAGTTTAATACTTATATAGCTTAGAATAGGAAAAATTAAGCTAAGGAGCTTCCTCTTCTTAAGATATATACCTAATATACCCTTATTATAATACCTATATAGAACTAGTAAAAAGATACCTAAGTATATTATTATCTTCTACTTAAGATTTATTAAGTAATATAATTACCTTATAAACCTACTATAGGACTAATATAAGCTTAGGATTTAACTTTTAACCTATAAAATAACTTAACTACTTACCTATTAGTTCCTTAACTTATATCTTATCTTATATTATAAGCTTACTCTATAAATATATAATAACTATAATTATAATATAGAAGTAGAATATAAGCTTATAGTATAATTAATATAAAACCTTAGCTACTAAGTAAGAGTAATTTACCTTTATACTAAGTACTTCTAATCTTTCTCTTAGAGAAACTAAATATACTTAGAATATACCCTATAGATATAAAGACATATAATTAGTATATAGCTAATATAAACCTACCTTAGCCTAGATCTAAAGGCTTAATAGGGGTTTTTCCTTCTTACCTTTCTTCCTTTTTCTTCTTATTCTCCTTCTTTTTCTTCCTTATCTAGTAGGAAGAAGGATAATTCTAGTCCTAGTAAAAGGATTATTTACTTATATACTATAATAGTATAAGAGGCTTAACCTAAGCCTACTATAGAGATAATATAGGTTTTCTTCTATTTTAGTTTTTCCTATATCTATATAGACTAAAAGTACTATTTACCTACTAGGTCTATAGTATATAAATAAATAAATAAATAGATTATAATATAATAATAGCTTTCTTTAATAGTATTAAAGATCTAAGTCTTAATTATAATTTCTTTAGCTTTATAGTTATTATATATATTTATAAAATACTAATAATTATTCCTTATAATAGTATACTATTACTATAGTTCTATAAAGCTTAGCTTTACTCTTTTACTTACTTTCTTATTTAGTTTTTCTTTTATTTCTATAAAAGACTTAAAAGATAACTCCTTATTATAGTTATTAACTTACTTAAGTTAATTAGAATTAAGCTTTTCCTATAGATTATAAGTACTTAATATATTAATTAGAATAAAAAACTAAAGAATTTAATTACTATATATATATAGCTTTTAAATCTTAGTTTAATTAACTAAAAAAGTAATTAAAGTATTTAAGAAGTTTATTATATATATTTAGAAGTATTAGAAAGATCTTAGAGTAATTAGTTACTTAGAGAAAGAATTAAAGGTATTTCTTTTAATAGATTTTTATAATAAGAGAAATTACTAGTATTTACTATAACTACCTAGGTTTATAACTATTATAATATATAGATATCTCTTAAATAGCTTAGAAATAATAAATTAAAAGTATCTTATTTTAATATATAGGAAATATTATATTTATATGATTTTAATACAATAGAGCAGATCTCCCAAAGTGGGGCTGCTCTAGCTAATCAGAGCGCTGCTTATTGCAACAGCTTAACCCTCGGTATCTTGGCAGCTCACCCCACGGCCTTGTCCCAAGTTACGTAGTACAGTGTTAGTATTGCGCATCAACACGGCATGTGTACTGGGTATTTAGGTACACCTTCGTACTCCTACTATGTATGAACGTGAAAGCTTCCGGGTGAAATGCCTACCATGCAACCATACCAGTTGCTCGGGTCTCTGCAACCCAGGTGCATGCTCGAGCAACACCTACGTTTCTACCACGATAATCCAATCACAACCTATTTGTGCCAACTTCGTACACGCATGACCACTCATAGCAAACAGCCTGCCCTTGTTGGGTTTGCTTTGAGGATCCCTGTCATTCCATCCATCTATGGATATCTCAACTCAGCCACGACAGCTCATCCTTCGGCCTTAATCCCACTGCCAAATATGTCATCAATCCGGCTCCTTCGTTCCCACACCACTGCTCGGTCACTCTTGCGTTTGAAGTAGAGGATCCGGTGCTGCGGGATAAATTCTTCGTCCGTCTGCTCGCTCTTCCATAACTCCACCGCCTTCTCTTGAGCTCCAGTGAACCGGTCCTCGTACCCAACAAGATAGTCACTGCTGTCCAGGTTGCTGTCCCACCGGAGCCGGTTGAGCACGTCGGCTGCCGTCCGGAACTTGCCCAGCCCCGCCGCTTTAGCCACAGTCACTGCTCTCGAGTGGTGCCCTGCTGCCTTCTTGCCTGCTGTCCCTTCGGCCCCACGAGCCGACTCATCCTCGCCAACATCGTCGCCGTCTAGATCCATGTCGTCTTCTGAGTCATCGTCCTCGCTGTCACCGGCGCCTCCCCCCCAGCGACTGTCATCGGGGATCAGGTTGCCCACGTCATGAGCCCGAACCACCGATGCGCTCATCCAGCAACACTGAGTGTCAAAGTATTTCTCGTCGCGACGAATCCTCGTTTCAAATTCCTGCAAGACAGTCTGCAGCGATGTGTGTGCACTTTTGGCTTGGTGCTTGGTTGACTCGTCTCCATCCCACCCAAGGCCAACCAGATAGCAGCCGTGATATTCTGTACCCAGGCTGTCCGTTGTCGCGGAAGATCCATCAACGAATCTCGCTGGCCAGATGCGTGCCAGTATACCCTTGAGCTTCCTATCAATGTCTTCATACCACATCAGCGTCGTCCGGTATTGCCAAGTCAGGCAGAGGGTGCGCGTAATCTTACCAACGAGGAGCATAATGCATCGTGACTCCAGCCAGCCGATAAACCGGCTACCCTTCTCCGACGATGTACCCCAGTAGTGGGCATCGACTTTTACATAGCTCTGATACGCCTGCAGGAACTCGGCGCCTGCTAAGCTTCCAGGCTGATACAGTTGGCCCTCATTCTCGATACCCGTTCCCAGAAGCTGGTCCCAGGTCATGCCATCTGTTGATAGAAGATTTCTGGCTCGGATGAACTCGGCAGCTATAGTGTTCACTGTCGGGACAGAAGCATTCACAGCCGTGTTTAGTGATGGAGCATGCCAGCCAAGTAGACAGAGGGGCTCCCTGAAAGTTCGACTGTATCTTGTTGATTTGTGGAAGAACGGATCAAACACCATTTGGGTTTTCCAATCGAAAGTTGCGTAGTGATTGAAGAAAGTCACTATGATGTCAGAGGCAGTAACGCTCTGCCCGTTGTGCGCCAGCATCTTACAGATGGGCACAAGCATGACGGAGATATGAATGCCCCCTAGAAAGCCGAACTTGGCAGCGTAAATACCTCGTGACTTAGCCCACACCTTGACAAGAAGGTGAACAATTCGATACTGCCCCATATCAGGAATTGATTTTCGGAGATAAAAGAGGTCCCGCGCAGGCTTCAGCTTCGCCAGTACTTGTAAAGGTAGAGCAAACACAGAGTCCGTTGACGGGCGCTTCATGACTGCTGGCCAACTGTAACAAATAAGCCTCCCCTCTGAATCAGCGTTCAAACCAGCGTCTTACCTTTCTGCGACAGATCTTGCTGGACAGTATTGCAGATCTACCTTGATCCCGCGTACCTCAAGCTCCAACATGAAGCCTGAGTTTGCTTTGACTCTTCGAATAATATTGATCCCTTGAGAAACTGCTTTTCTTAGCCTCTGGAGAGCTATAGCGAAGAAAGTTTTGGACCTGACGGATCCAATACAGAGGCAATCAATGTCGGACGAACTCGTCCAAATGCCAAGACCATATGAGCCTACTGGGACTAGGATCAAGACTATGCCTGATCGTGCATCCGCCTGTGTCCCAGGCGTAGCGGAATCTAGCAGCGTGTTCTCCAGAAGGAGGAGGGCATCTTTGCGCCCAGACCTGTCGACTTCGGTCGGAAAACAGCCATTATTGTTCAGGCACTCCTTCAGATCATCGAGACTACCGAGACTGGGTAGCGCTCTCTCTAGGCGGATGCTCACCTCTGGCATGCTGGATCGATTTGCGTTGTCCTGGGCTGATGCGCGTACCAGGAGGCACCGAACACCCCAATGATCGCTTGCGTAGGATGGCCCTCTTTCCCCCGTTTGCTCCAGTAGCGTCTGACCAAACATGTTGAAACCCTGTGGGTGATAGTGGCCGTTTGCTCGAACGAGAATTCGATCATACCTCTGAGGGCGGTTATTCAGACCAGAACCAACAAGTTTAGCAGCCAAAGAATTAGCGAAGGGATCGAATGTTGCACCCTGTTCACCCTCGTAGATGTCTGCAGCGCTACGATAGTCGTTGGCCACGTCGGAGGACTCACCCGACTCGAGCCGAGTGACAAGCCATGCGTCATGGAATCCTGCGTGTGACAGCAACAGATCAATATCGTGTAGGTACTGAATGGTCTGAGATGAGATGTCCTGCTTCTTCTTGGCCGCGTCCAAGGTATAAGAGGACGTGGCCATGTTGAAATCGCCTGCCAAGACCCAGGGGTGGTGTGCATAGTGGGCGGACAGATAGTCGAGGATTCTCTGGACCTCCTTCTTCTTGGTAACAACGGCACCATCCGTGAGGCCTTGACTAAGATGACAGGCAGCAAGAACCCAGGGTCGGAAGCGTTCGTTGTCATCACGGATTCCAATGGTGGGAAACTGGACCACAGCACATCCTTTGTGTTTCCTTTGAAAAGGTAGATATTCCCATTGAATCGGGAACTTGCTTAGGACTACCACATTAAGAAGGCTTGGAAGGGGGCCTATATTTGGCTGGCCTGGAGGTCCGTGAGTGACGAAAGGATACCGATTACGAATGTCCTCATTGGCGAGCATGAAGGGCAGAAAGTGATCGGTGACTTCCTGCAGCACCAGAATATCCGCACCAGCGCGGCTGGAAAGCAAGTTTTCCACAAGACCCGAATGCCGAGTCGCCTGAGGGGGCCACTCGAACTCGGCTAGGACATTGTAGGACGCAACGACGAGACGATCCACGACAAGCTGGGTATCAGCGGCGGCAGCAGACGGGGATGTTGCCTGCCACATCATAGATGGGCTCAGGCACTGAAACGACTGTCGCACGACTGCATTGGGAGCAAGCCGTCTCTCTCCAGGTCTGAGTGCGGTGGTGGATCCTTCATAGAGATGCTTAGCGGGCTCAGACCGAGTTAAGAGCTGCGATGAAAGGTCAAGCGTCGCCCAGAGCATCATCGGTCGCGGTCCCTCACCGCTCAATGGAGCGGCATCGCGAGTGAGCAGGGCGATGTGGCCCAAGTCCCAGGCTATCGGACTGATGAGGCGAACCTTCTCGAAGAGAAAATGGTGCGGCGCCGCGAAAGCATCGTCACTCTGGCCGATGGTCATGTGCGGGCGATACTCCCTTCCAGGGTGCTGAGCAAAAGCTGCACATATCTCATCTCGCAGCTGCGAGAGCGCGGCAGTGTTGGGCCCATTGGTTGGGCGGAGGAAGATGGTATTGTGGTGCTTGGAGATAAAAGCGTCGGTCGTGTCCAGGTTGATGTGACGGTGACAATGCCGACTGAGCGGGAGCTGGCTGAGGATGTCGGCAGCGTCTGAGAGAACCTCGGGTCGCACAAACGGATAGATCAGATTGATGTGAGGAGGCCAAGCGTCGTAGGCCTTATCATAGAGACATCTCAAACGGTCTGCGGCAGGCCAAAGATGTCGTGGCGGAATGAGGCAGAGAGCAGTCTCGTGAGACGTGAAGGTGAAGGGTGTTGCATCGTTCTGGGAGGCTTGCTCCATGATTTTGACCTATGGAAGGAGCACCTCCAACCTTGGGGATGGTCTGGGGAAGTGGATGGACGGATGCGGGGTGGGTACCTCAGGTCCTAACTTAGTCTTGACAGGTTAAGAAGGTAACAGGCAAGTCGCCTCAATACTACCCGGTAACGTTACAGGCTTGACGAGACAAAATACTACAATTCTTTTGTTTTTTATATTGCATTCAACCTCCTTACATACTGTTCCCTGGATAACACGCATCCAGTCACCTCAGTACACTGGCCGGTGACTCGACCCTAGCTAGTTAGGTGATCTTCGTGTTGCACTAGGCTGACCGAGGCGATGCATTCCGAGGCGTGAGTCACACAGCCCCCAATGAATGATGACTGCGACAACGCGCTTGAGTCTAATACGAGAAAGACTCCTCGACAATAACGCGTTGCCCCTTTCCGGTGCGTTGAGTGCCTCATGTCTTTGACACCCTGAGCCATCGTAACAAGGCAGTTAGATGGTTGGTAGTAGTCTTGAAGGAGATGTTGAGGGGGATATTGTCATAGGGACTGGAGCTGACCCTCACCGACTTCCTGACCTCTCTGTGTAGTATAGGTCTCGATGAAAAGAGAAACTAAAGAGGTAATTGCTCGTAGCATATAAACATCCCGTTCTTCCCTAACGCCTCTGGCAACCTATCGTTAAGACTCTAATCTCAATGCCACTGTACCCAGAGACCCCGGGAACTCCAGAGCCTCCTTGCCGAACCAACGCTCAAGGTATTGCCTCCAACGGAAGAACCTTCGGACAACGTGATGGCGCAACCTCTTTTTCTGAGTCTTGGGCATAGACAAAGATAATATGGAGCGTTGAAACTGTCTGCTCCAGTCGCTTGCCTTGACAACTGGCCCGGTCATCAGTTACATCAAAGGAGCTTCCATCACTATCGTAGGGCAGAGTGGCGCGTCTTGATATGGGGACATTGTGATAAGGAACCATGCTCTTCGTCATGGTAGCCTTGGTTTGCCGAGCGAGCTGTCCTCCGGGTCATGGCCTTTCCTCAAAAGTGATGTCAATAGGCGGAACGGTCAGGGCCCCAGTCAATCATGTTCGTTCCGTTGCCCTTGCCCTCCATCACCGCTTCGAGCTTGTCCTCGACTGTTACCCATCCATGTCGCTTCTGGGAGATCGCGTACTTGATAGGATCCTTCCACTCCCTCCACCACACCTCCTCGCTCTGGACCACACAACGCCGGCCCGGATCCCCGTTCTTGGTCGTCGCAAAAGGCCATACAGCCTTGATTACCTCATACTTGTTCTTCCCTGAGAAGAGAGTAGTGACGTTGGTAAAAAACTGGTTCACCTTGTCGGGATTCTGTACCAAGACCCGGCTGTGAGTGACAACGAATGTCACATCAACGACGCCACGATAGCTTAACGACGCGACGAGGCTCCGCACCTGGCCCTCGATCCACTCCGTATCGAGGTTGGCTACAACTCGATCAAGTGCAAAGAGCTTCACTCCTGACGAATCCTGGACATATCGCCGACACCACTCCTCCAACCCGGCGTCGCCAACCTCAGGCAAGATATCGGCACGGGTACCTCCACGGTAAGCCAGCTCACCCTCGCCGACACAGCGGATATAGTCAATGCGCTGCTTTTCGTCATCGGGCACCAACAGATTCATCAAGTTCAACTGGATGTTGAAGTCAACCTTATGGCCACGGCTGCCTCGAATATGGATCTGGGGTTTGGGAGGGACTGAAGCCTGGGCCCGAATCAGTGACACCAATGCGATGGCGTTGGTTGATAGGTACTCGGCTCGAGAAGAAAGGGTTTTTGAGTCATTCGAGAGCTTGAACAGTGGTGGTGAGTATAGTCGATAGTCGAGCCTTGGGAGCCCGGGATAGCGAGTCGGGCCCTTGACTGCCTGCTCAGTGTCCTGGGCTGCCGCAGGTCGCGCAATCAGTGCCGTGGATGGCCCGGAGTATGGGGGAGGCGTCGTCTGTCGCTGAGTCTCCTCGACTTCGCCAGGCGATAGAGGCGGGGTAGGAGATCCCAAAGTCACGAGCGCGGCCTTCTCCATATCTTGCTGCATGGGGGCTACTATGGGTGAGTGAGGAAGAATGAGGGAGGCTTATTACAGAAGATTGTTATCCCATGATTAAGCTGACAGTTACCTCTAGGCTGCAGCCTAAGGTACTAGACTAGGTAGGTCCCTCTAACTATACTATAACCCTCTCTTTCTACCTATTAAATAATCCTAAAATAGTATATAAATAGTAGAGATATATAAATAGTAGGGAAAATCTTATAATATAAAAAGATACAAATTATTATTAATATTATTATAATAGAAATATTTATAGATTAAATAGTTAAATAAAATTAATAGCTTAAAAGTAAAAAGTAATATTTTTATTAATATATAAGCTAAAGCTTCTATTAATATTAACTTAAGTTATATACTTTTAAATAAGCTAAAGTTTATTTCTTAATTTTAGTAAAAAGTAAAAATTTAAATATTATATTATAAATATAATACTTATAATTATTTTATAAAGAGATATAATATATAATTAATATTATATTATATATTAATTTCTTTATCTTTAGTCTTATTAGTTTTAAAGTTTATTTATTAACCTTTATATTTACTTAGAATCTATTTATCTTTTTTTATCTTATTTTAGCTCTTCTAATTTTATCTATTTTAAATAACCTTATTAATTATTATATTTCCCTTAATTATATTNATATATTAATATAATTTATAGTTTTATTAAATAAAGGTATTTAATAGCTAAAAATAATTAAATACATTTTATTAATTATATTAATTTAAATTAGATTTAATTAAAAACTATTAAATTAATTAAAATTAACTTAATAAATTTACTATTAATAGAAAATAAAATTAACCTTTTTATTAAAATTATAATAATACTTATAAGTATATATTATATAACTTTAAGAATTATCTTTTTACTATAAAACTAAATATATAATTAAAATAATAATTTATTATAATAAGAATATTTATAATATAAATATTTAAATAAGTTTAATAGTTTAAAAGTAAAAAATAATATTCTTATTAATATATAAATTAAAGTTTATTTTTTAATTTTAATAATTTAATTTATTTATATACTATTTTAACTCTAGAGTTATCTAGACCTTCTTCTAAGTAACTTAGACTAGTCTATAATAGAGGGGAAAAACCTAATAGTAAGCTATAGGATAAAAAACCCCCTACTACTCTTACCTAAGGAGGAAGTAAGTTAGGCTTAGTATATATATATAATAGTATAAGTTTTAGGTAGGTTAGTTTTACAAAAAAAGCTAGTTATATACCTACTTTAATAACTCCTTATAGGGCTTAGCTTAAATTATATATTAGAACTTATTTAATCCTAGGGTAAATCTAAGTTATTTATACTACTTATCTTCTTTATCTTCCTAGGTATTATCCTTATTACTTAATATACTTTCTTTAACTTTTAAAAGTATTTACTCTTTAAATTAGTTAATTAGCCTAAATACTACTAGGACTAGACTAAAGTTTAGTCTAGCCTAAGGGTACTTTAGAGGCTACCTAAGCCCCCTTTAGACTAAGTTATTTAGTACTATAGTTAATATTAGTATTAGTATTACTACTATATTCTATAGTAAGTATACTATATAATTATACTACTTATTTAGAATACTAAACTATATAGATCTCTTTAAATAGGTATTTTTTACCTACTTCTATTCCTTTTATACTATATAGTATATATAGGACTATACTAAGTATAGCCTATTATAGTTATAATATACTAAAGGGATATTACTAATAGAGGTAAAGTAAACTATATCTCTTATATAGTAGGCTTCCCTATAGTAACTATATTTAGCCTATTCCTAATAGTATTATATAATATATCTAAAGTAAAAGTACTTAAAGTACTACCTAGGTTAAATCTCCCCTAAATAGAGCTTAGTCTAATATATCTCTATAGCTATAATTATACCTTAGTTATAGAGTTTATTTATATCTATTAGTTTAGTTAATAATATAACTAATAACTAATAAGATCTAATTATATAATAACTCTATAATAGTTTAATAGTATATACCTTAATATTATTTACTTATTAGATATCTACTATAAGGTCCTTAAGTAAGCTTTCTATATAGCTAGTTAAGACCCCTTTAGTAATTACTATAAACTACCTAAGGACCTAATATATACCTATACTAAAGATAGTAAGGATCTAAGTATTATCCTTTAGGAGATCTATAACTAGTCTATAAAAGAAGACTATAATATCCCTACTAGGGAGGTAGTATAAAGCTACTATAAGCAAAGGATAGCCCCTTAGGAGAGTATAGTTAATAACTATTATAGTATCTAATAGTATATAGGATATAATATTAGGAGCTATACTTAGTAACCTAATAATAATCTCTCTACTAAGGTAAGGAGGGATTATCTTAGATAGTAGTACTATAGGGAGCTAAAGTATCCCCTTATTATAAGTAACTTAGGCCTAGGTTAAGGCCTTAGTAGGTATTTCCTAAAGGGTAGTTAATACTACTTTTTTAACTATAATTATAATTATTTCTATAAGAGATAGTAAGATTAGGATCTTATTATTTATATATTAAGTATAACTTATAGTAGTATTAGCTAGGACTACTACTAATCTCTAAACTAAGGGAAAAGTAGCTTCTAGGATAATTACTTTAAGTTTAAGTTTAGTCTTAATAATAAGGTCTTTAAATTAATTATAGGTTATACTTATACTAGGCTTAGCTTATAGTAGGTATAGGTTTTACAGTAAAAAATTTTCCTTAAGGGGAAGAGGAGGATAGTCTATAATCTTAATATCCTTTATTTTACCTAGCCTACCTATTATATATAATATAGTAATAATATAAGAGTAGAAAAGGGGTAAAGAAGGTCTATAGAGAAAGTTACTTAAGTTAGAATTAATTTTAGGTATATAACTAAGATATAGTAGGGGTAACTATTAGATATTTACTAGGGATAAATATCTATATTAATTTTAATAAAATATAAAAGCTTAAGTATTATATTATAAGTATAATATTTATAATATATAATTAAAGTATTAGTTATTTAATCTTATAATATTTATATTTTATTAATTATAATATTTTAGCTAATATTATATTATATTATATTATATTAAGATAAAAAGAAAATTAACTTAATAATTAATTATTAAGTTTATTATATATTTATTTATTTATTTATTTATATACTATAGACTTAGTAGGTAGATAGTACTTTTAGTCTATATAAATATAAGAAAAACTAAAATAGAAAAAAACCTATATTATCTCTATAGTAAGCCTAGGTTAAGTCTCTTATACTATTATAATATATAAGTAAATAGTCCTTTTACTAGGACTAGAATTATTCCTCTTCCTACTAGATAAGGAAGAAAAAGAAGGAAAATAAGAAGAAAAAGGAAAAAAAGTAAGAAGGAAAAACCCCTATTAAGCCTTTAGGTCTAAGCTAAAGTAGGTTTATATTAGCTATATACTAGTTATATATCTTTATATCTATAGGGTATATTCTAGGTATATTTAGTCTCTCTAAGAGAGGGATTAGAAGTACTTAGTATAAGGGTAAATTATTCCTACTTAGTAGCTAAGGTTTTATATTAGTTATACTATAAGCTTATATTCTACTTTTATATTATAATTATAGTTACTATATATCTATAGGGTAAACTTATAATATAAGATAAGATATAGGTTAAGGAACTAATAGGTAAATAATTAGGTTATTTTATAAGTTAAAAGTTAAATCTTAAGCTTATATTAGTCCTATAGTAGGTTTATAAGGTAGTTATATTACTTAATAAATCTTAGGTAGAAGATAATAATATACTTAGGTATCTCTTTATTAGTCCTATATAGGTATTATAGTAAGGATATATTAGGTATATATCTTAAGAAGAGAAAGCTCCTTAGTCTAATTTTTCCTATTTTAAACTATATAAGTATTAAACTTTAGTACTTATCTAAGCCTTAATATAGATATAGTACTTTCTTCTTATTAACTAGAGGGTAAGCTTCTATTAGTTTAAGATAGTTTAAACCTTAGTACTCTCTTACTTTATCCTAGAGTTAGGTTTACCTTATAGTCTATTTAGATAAGGTATAAGCTTAAATAGTCTAAAGGCTTACTCTTTAGCTTTAACTTTAAGAGAGCTAGCTTTAGAGTTAGTCTTTAACTTCCTACTATAGTTACTATTATAGCCCTTAATACTATTTATAGTAAATCTACCTTATAGCTATTATAGAGGTATTCCTAATAAGTAGTATAGTATTTTACCTTTTAGTATAACTATAGAATTAAGTAGCTAATTTATTAAGGTAAATATTAAAGGAAAAGATAGTAAGCTTAGTTTTAAGTAAGTATACTAGGATAGCTTTATAGGCTCCTAAGATAATATATAGGGCCTAGGTCTATTCTATTATAAATATATATATAATCCTATAAGGCTTTTCCCTAGGGGATATTAGGGTATAATAGGCTTTAGTACTATAATCTATAGTTAATTATATAACTTATATATAAAATAATCTAATAGCTTTAAGGTTAACTTTCTATATATTTACTATAATTATAGTAAAAGCCTAATATTAGTATTTTAACTTCTCTTTTAGGTAATTAATATATAATCCTTATAGTAGTTTCTAGTATAAAAAGAGTCTAAGGAATCTATATAACTCTTTAGGTATAATTATTAGGTCCCTAAGTTAGATCTAAGTCTAGTCTAGTATATACTTTTAAGTAAAGTATATAAGTACTACCTTATCTAGTTCTTATATTATTCTATTAGTTCTAGCCTAACTATTATAGATTTCCTAGGTAATCTTAAGTTAGGCTTAAGTCTCTTCTATATTATATCTAAAGGTAAGTATATTAGTATTATCTATAAATCTAATAACTAATATCCTAAGGGCTCTTTTTAGGGCTTTATAAAGGCTAGAAATAAAGAGAGTAAATAGTATAGGTAATAGGGAGGATCCTTAAGGGATACTTACTTAGACTTTAATAGGGTTAGAGATTTAGCTATTAAATTAAAGGTATACTATTTATACTATAAGATAGCTACTAAGCTATAATAGGAGCTATCTAGAGAAGCTTATCTATTATAAGATTATAATAAGTTATCTATAGTCTATTATATTAAAAGCTCCTATAAAATTAAGTTAGAGGAGAGAAATAAGCCTATATTAGCTCTAGGCTATATATANTATTATACTAAGGTCTTATTAGCTTTTAGAATAATTATAGTAATTATAGTATAGAAGTAGATTAAGAAGTAACTAATTATAATACTTATATTTACTATTTTAGTAAGTATTAGTATAAATAGCTTACTATATACTTTAAGGAAGCTAGTAGGAATTCTATCTTTACCTAGGGCTTTCTATAACCTAATCTTACTAAGAGCTTTACTAATCTTACTAGAAGTAATTCTAGGGTATATTAAGCTTAACTTAGGTTTAGGTAATCTAGATAAAGGTAGAAGAAGAAGGTTAGAGTTATTAGCTTAAAGCTTAAGGAAGAACTTCCTAGTAAGGATCTTAGTTTTATCTATATAGAGTATTACTAGCT